>KK115407.1:78205-134403 GCA_000611955.2 Stegodyphus mimosarum
TATTCCAGAGGTCCGTGGTTCGAGTCCCGGCGAAGGCGGTGCTCATTTTTCATCTCTCCCGCTTCTAAATAACCTAACGTCTCTACAAGTGGCTCCCGAACTAAAAAAGGTGGTGGATGATGATTCTCCACCCCCAGAATTTGGCGATTGGGGCCCCTAAACCCCAGTCGCCCTTTAAAAGGGGAGTATATAAGGTATTTCTCCTGCGTTCTTCGCATGCCTTCATGGTGTAGTGGTCAGCACGCTCGACGCGTGTTCGAGCGGTCCGTGGCTCTAGTCACGGCGAGGGCATTGCTCATATTTCACGTTCCCAACTTCAAAATGCCTAATGTCTCTACAATATGACGTCCACAGAGGATTTTTTAATTTAAAAATAATAACTGAAAAATATATTTGCTAAATAAAGAGTAAAGTCAGTTAAAAATTCTTCTTTTAAAGTAATATTTAAATTTAACCTTAATTTCCCATTAAATTCCATGTTTTATGGCAATGCTTAGCAAAGGGAGGTAAATACAGTTATAGGAGATTTGAAGCGTAACTAATAAGTGAACTTTCGCTAATTTAAATTCAGTGAAACTAGCAAAATGCATCTTTTCCGTTCTGGGACAAATATTCATGATGGGTTCATTTTGACAGTTATGAAATTTTCTTAAACATATGAAAAATATTTCTTAGGAAGCTATTATTTGAATAATCAAACGGAATAGGATACAATTTAAAAACATTTTATTGACAATGTTTGCTTTGAAAATAAGACAACTGTTTGTTATAAGCATAGAAACAAACATTAATTTAACGGTGACCGGTAGCTAGCGTTGCTTACGTAACATTTTCCCGTAGAAAACTGTTCAGCATACATCATTCTGCAACAAAAAGAAAGTGTTTTCTAAAATCTGTCGTTTTCGTTTCATTAATTATTATAATATTCCATTGAATTTGTAAATTTGTAACAGACATTTTGTGTCTAAATATTAAGCTTTTTTCATTTTTTATATATATATGGTATAAATAACTAATAATAATTAAATAGCGATATTAATAAATTAATTCGGAAATTTAAACCCAATACCTGAAACAGAACTGGCAATAAATAAACCATTTTGCAAAGACCGCCGCTTGCCATCAAATCGCTGAGTTTGTTAAATTTGTAAAAAATATGAAATTAATCGAAAACAAATTCAAAATTCGGGGTTCGAGATGCGCGTGTACGGGTGGAGGATTATGTGTGTTCAGAATGTGTGGCCTACGTGGCTCCGGTTTTCTATATTACGAGGAACAAACGTAAATCATACGTACAGATTCTTCATTATTTATTAAAAGAGACTGCATCTTTTCAACGGATCATCTCTGAAAGGAAGCAGTCTTTCGATCGATCGAATCGAAATGAAATGAAAATGTGATTTAATTCTGTCTTCGGTGACAACATCGTCAATAATAAAATTTAGCGTTTTTAATGAGCGTCTTTTAAATACATTTTACGCAGGGTGTAGCAGTTAACGGGTAAGAAATTCAAATATAGCCTTTCGTTAGCACTCTCACAGTTCGGTGGAAAGAGCTGTTTGCAAGTTCGTGTTTTGGTTTCAGCTGGCTCGAAGCCCAGTGTTTGAGCCAAATTCGGTCAATTTTAAAGATACTAAATATCCATTTGGTTTTTTTTTTTCCCTCATGTTCTTTTTTATTTCGTTTCTCTTAATGATGCAAGCTTTTGCTTTGGTTTCCATGAGGAGGTCGATTTTTTTCCCCGTTTGTTTTTCGCATTTAATGGGTTAGTCTTTCATTGGGTTCACACTTTAAGGCATGGGAACTCGTTAAAAAAATAAATAAATAAAAGGTTTTGTTCCGAGCAGTGGCAACACTGCTCGCTTTCATATCGCCGAGGTTGTTAATCAGAAATTTATTAAATTCTTACAAAATGCAATAAATGAAAACAAAATTCGAAAGATAAAATTAAAGCTTCGAGGTCAAGCGATTTTAAATTTAAATAATTAATATGAATTTAATAATTTTAATAAAATTCCAAAAAAAAAATCTGAAAGATTTCAGATTTTAAATTACGTCCAAAGGCGCGTTTTTTTAACGTTTCGTGTGCTAACTTTTTTATTAAATATCATGTACTACGTACTCAAACCATAAAATTCAGTTCAAAATCAATATCGCAAAATCATTTTAAAATGAACATATCTTTAGAATTTCCGTAAGTCTCGTGCGCTGGAGATAAAAATGTTTTTTTTTTTCCGTACAGTGTTGCCATTGCTCGCTTTGAAATCATTTAGTTTGTTAATCAGAAATTCGTTGAAATGTTACAAAACATAAAATCGATAATGAAGCAAATTTCAAATTCAAAATTAGGGCTTCCAGATGCCCATATTCGCAGTAGGATGACGTCATTCAAAATTCGATGGCTCTAGGTTTTATCACAATGCGAGAAACATGCATACATTTATGCAGATTTTTCATTTTTTTAAATTTAATGCAGAGCGATAACATTTAGTGGCAACAATTTAAAAAGTCAAACGGGCATTCAGAGTGAATCGATGCAAAATCTCAAAACGAAAGTAATAGTCCTTCGGGACTAAATCCCTTTGGACTAATAAAATGTTTTTGGAAATTGTAAAAAATAGTATAAAATTAATGTTAAATAGTGTAAATTTAAAGAGAAATCATTTACATGGTTCATAACGATTGTTTTCAATAGGAAAGTGAAGTGCAGAGAAAAAAACGATAATCTCGATGTAATTTTCAGAATAATTTGAAAACAAATGTCTTCCATAATTTTTCGCCAAGCCCTGTTTCTAAAGTGTGTCAAGCCCTGTTTCTAAAGTGTGTCATATTATTTTTCAGGGTATGAGTTTTGTAGAATATGTTTTCAACATGTTTACTGTACTAACGCTCTTTTTATTCCCTTGTGCGAAGTAAAGGAAGTATTGTAATCGTGGAAAATTTCGGGTTTCATGCTTCAACGGAAATGTTACTCACTTGGACGTTGATTTTGCGTGGCATGAGTACATACGGACATACAGACGACTCTTTTTTCCAAAAGGATTGTAAAATGTGTTTCAAATGCATTCAGAAGACATGATGTCTGTACGTACGTACATACGTATGTACGTATATCGCATAACTCAAAAAAACAGTGCCCGCAGAACGTTGAAATTTTGTTTTACTTATAACACATAGTTGTGCACATCCCTTTCTCATTGCGATCGGCAGCACCAAACGTATATATTGTGAAACTTTATTATCTAACAAATAATTATACTTATTTTATTTGATATTGGAGTGTCAACGCCATATTTGTTTCGTGTAACCGCTTCTGAGCAACGAAAAAGATGTTAAAAAACTGAAAAGTTTTACCAGTAGCTGATGTATGAAAAAATTGATAGAGGAAGAAACTGTAATAATAAGCTGGAGTGTAAAACTTTAACATTTAGAAATTGTATTTAAATTATCTATCTTCGTGAATTGAGAATAAAGTTTATGATTTCCTAAGAAGTTCATCTGTTATTTCGATAAAAACTGCAAAATACGTTACAATATATACTATATATTGCCACTGTGTAACCCGGCTTGGAGAGCTCAATTTTTGTTCTTATATGTTGGCAAAATGTCCATTTTTTGCATTAAAATTGATTTAAATATGCTGTTTTATGTTCCGGTTAAGGTTTTTATGCCTTTAGTTAATCTGCATGCTATAGTTGTAGAATTATCAACAATTTAAAGGTTTTTTTAAGTGGAGCTAAGCCAAACGAGGTTGCCATTGGTTTACATTTGAAACTCTTTGTAGAATAGTGTATTACATCAGTTGCTACACCGTCTTCAGCGCCTTTTTCCCTAGTGGAACCAAAATTTAACTTTTAAATTTTGCGCACCTAAAATTTTGTATTCCTGCGCACTGACCGTATTGCTTATTTTTGCCTAAAAATTCTAATTTTAATTGTAAAAATTTTTTAACTGTATCAAGTGTTTTAGATTCTAGGGCTCCTCACTCCTTTTGTCTATGATGAACGTCGAGCAGCCTAGTGAACTATGTAGCTACATATCGCTAAGTTTAAACAACTAAAGATGTGGATTCAGGAAGGATTAAAATACCCTTTACTTCACTCAAATATAATTCGACCGTCTCAAACGCAACCCTGGCTGGCATTCTGCACATAGACTTCTCCAAAAGAGGCGTTATTATTTGCTGCGACGTGAAAGCTCGGGTGAAAATCTTCTTTTCTCCGGAAAGAGATAAGCTGGAGGGAAAAAAAAGTACCCATCTTTCCACCCTATTTTGAGAATAATTCGGTCAGAATTGCGCATGCGTGTTTGCGCACATGGTCGCCGATGAGGCGGTCAAACTATAATAATAACAGATGATCCCTTTTCGGGCTTACAGAAAGCCTCTACTCGGGCTTTAACTCAGAATAAGAATAAGAAACTAAGCTATATTAACTGAAGAGGACATAGCCGAATCTAAACGCAATATATAAAGTAGTTGGCTCTTAAATTAAACTAGCCGGCGAGTATCGATAGGTCCGGGCCGCATATGAGCATTCTGTACGCGCCACGGGCATAGGGAAAAATCCCTCCTCGTAATTGGAAATGGGCTCCGATGACATCCTTTTCTTTACGCTTAGGAACGCCTTGACTTTGCTTAAGCTGAAGGGTACACCTCTATACCGTTTGTTTACATTTTGATAGTAGTGCCGAAAAGATTATGTGCGTTGTACTTTTGTTGCTATGAGATTACACTTCCTACAGCACTGTAGAGTAATGAATTTAATATAAAAAATGTAGTGTTCCCCCCTACAGATAAAAAACATTTTTTCTTCTTGTGTTAATTTCGTTAGTGTGCAAAAATGTGTATTAATATTAAGATTTTTAATAAATGTTCAAAACCCTTCGTATTAAAAGTGTTGTGATTATTAATTTCATGTTCATTATATATCCAATATCTGCAGATGCAGTCTCCGAAAGCAAGTGAGACAAGTGAGTTTTCGGAAATAGCAAAAACGACGTTCGGAGTAACATAGTACACAGTAAATTCATAATATTCGGTCTCAAAAAATAATACAATTCAGTCTGAAAAAGTAAAACTTATTTTGAAGTTAGACTAATATAGTTTTTGAACAGAGAAATAGAGATACGCATTTTAAATTGAATATTAGCCAGTTTTTAATGTGTAATATCTTTTGTACCTCTGCATAAAAATAGTGTTTGTCAGAGAAAGAAGTTTTTCTTCTAATACATGCGTATTAAATTCAGCGACAATACCGAAAGCACATTTTTTCTTTCATTTAAGGCAACAGAATATTAGAAACGACATGGAAATAACATGATATTTGCATAGGGAGTATTTTCTGCAATGTGAAAGGAACAGAATGGAACAAAATTGCATTCATAATAACATACTTACTAGCACACAATGCCTTTATAGCAGGATCGAGATCGTCGTGTTTTGGTTTGTGCACTAAATTCATGAACTCGGTTATTTAAATAACCTAAGCGCTTAAGATTGCTTTTGATATTAACAGCATCTTTAAAAGATTTTATAATTCCAAGAAACAGGAAGCCATTTGCAGAACGCTGCAGCTCAATTTTTTCGTTCAAAGAAAACAAACTCTAATTTTCAAGTTTCTGTTCACTCATGCGCATCATTCATCGAAAACAAAGCCGTAAAAATCCCGTCTAAACGTCATTACGCCAACAGAAAATGATGTCATCGGATAATATGTCCAATCACAAGTACGAATTTTTCCCTATGCGCGTGGCGCGGTACAGAATGCTTACATGCGCCCGGGCCGAGCGTAACAACTTCAAGAGTAACTTACCCCGAAGGGCAAACACGCCCTACAATAGATTCTTAGCACTCCGTATCGAAGTACGTTTGTAGAGACATTAGGTATTTTGGATGCAGGAGACATGAAAAATGAGTAACGCCTTCGCCGGGAATCGAACCACGGACCTCTGGATTACGCGTCGAGCGCGCTGACTAGTACACCACGATGGCATGCGAAGAAGGCGGGAGAAATACCTTATAAGTTGAACCTTTCTTAAATACTTCTTCTACTCACTCTGGTAGAGAGTTATAAGTGGAAACAGGAATTCATAGGAAGGGGCTTCGAAACTAAAATAACTGTTATAAAATTAAAATATTCCTTACAATGTTTTCCTTATAAGTAATTGTCTTTAATTTACAATTGTTAATGAAGATAATTTGAGTTATTACATATTTTTGCCTTTCCACTAAGTGAGATTGATTGAATGAGAAATATATCTGTAATGAAATTTGAGGAAATAAGTTAAAATGAAGTGGAGTAAGAAATGTGTAAAATTTAATAGTCCGTACAACGATGTCATATGGTGTCTACATCAGATTTTATTCCGTGAATAAGTAAAAATTTAAATAAATAATTCTATTGGCATATTCGTATAATATACGTTTATTTAAGGATTTATTATTATTGTTGTTGGGGAATTTATAGCATATCATGTCATTGTATTTTGTCTATTAAACTAAAAGAACATTAAAGTTTCGCATCGAGGAACGTGAATCTTAGTCCAAAAAGCCGAGATTAACAAATCTTCGGTATCTTAAACATAAATTTGGAAATTCAGACACAGTTTTTAATTTGGTTCCGTAAAAATTATCCAAAAGCTTCTTCCATGGGTGGGTTGCATTTTCTTAAATGTTATCATATTCATAAATTTCATAATTTAAATTCATAATTTTTTTAGTTATTAACTATAAGTCTAGTTCAGTCCTTCCTAGCGTTTTTAAAATTCTGTTAACTTAATAATTTTAAGTTTCGTTACTATGTCTGCCGACAGATGGCGCAACCTTCTTTTTCGCTTTACTCCTTTTGGGTATAAATATAATCTTCCAGTGTGGAAAACAGCGACACCTACAGCCATCAAATTTTGAAAATGTCCGATGATCTGCACCTCGGAGACCGAATTTTCAATTTCAAAATTGTTTTATGGTTATTTAATGCTCTGTACTAAGTTAATGATATTTTGATCAAAAAATCGGTTGTTTAAAAGCAGTGTATTTCAAAGCGTGAGACGGATATGTTTCAGAATAAATCAGCATAAGAACATATAATATTTTGAAGTTCTGAGGAGTAGCACCCTGTACTGTGTTGCAGAAAGCAACAAGCAAATTTTTTCAGCAAACTCTCGGATTTAAAAGAAATTTGTTGCCACTCGGTAAAGCATGAGATATTTGTCTTTCGAATTTAATCAATGAACTCGGAAATTTAAAAGAAACATGTTGTTACTGCCCGAAATCTTTCGCACCAGCGTGTTGCCATTAGCTAAAATTTAATATCTGCTATTTAATGGCAAACTAAGCATTTTACGAGTAGTAAACGAGCTATTAATATTTATTATTATTAATTGCTAGGAATTTAAGAGTAATGTAAGTCGTGAAAAATGAATAGAGTAATATAAGTAATTGATGGAGAGCGCCCAGGGGGGGGACGGGGTCGCCCATCTCCCCTTCCACCAAACCAAACGAAAGGACTTTCGGCTCGCCGCATATTTAAAGTGCCGCCATGCTCCACCGACACTATACATTTACAAGCATCAATGTCTTCTCCGGGATTCGAACCCGGGAACTTCGGCACGGCAATCAGCGATGCTAACCACTATACCGTCTGGGCGGCAAAAGTAATATCTGGCAAATGGTAGCATTCATTAGCGTCGATTCGTCGCGTTCTCTGTCCAAGAAATTCACCATAATTCTTCTTAGAATTTTGGAACCTATCTTTCTAATTGCTCAACGACTCTTGGTTTTAAACTTCTGTAAATTTGTGACTTAATTTGCATATACACTCACTTCCAAAAGTTAAGCACGGAGAGGAAAATGCTAATTTCCGGAAGCCAATCAGAATTGAAGAGGATGCAATTCGCTGCAGAGGTAGATGGAAGTATGCAAATATGTTAGGTAACAGCCAATCGCGTTTTCATGTCAAGAAATAAGCAAAAAAGGCAGTCTTATAAGAAGCCAGCTTTATGAAGGGTTACAGGAGTTGATTGTAAGGGCTGATAGAAGGTGTTTAAAACTTTCGTACAATTTGTTTTCAAGACATACGTGTTTCTATGACTTCCAGAAGACGAATGGAAGATTCTGAGCTCTGGCGTGCTGTGGGGCGCATTGAAGTAGGACAGTCGATCACAGATGTTGCTCTTTTCTTCGGCGTTCATCATTCTGTAATTTCACGTTTATGGAATTATGATTTCCTCTGTATAAAAGGGATATATATTTTGCCGTCGTTAAATCTGCCATCCTCATCCTGTAGTATTTGGTTCAAGAAGATACAACGATGCATCGTTTTCATTTATCTCAAAAATTTATTTTTGAAGCTATGATTTTTCAGAAACAATGTTTTTGAAAAAGAAAATAAAAGTTACACATTTGAAACTATAAGCTTAAAAAAATACCTTTTTCTAGGTCTTAAATTTTCAACTGTTGGATTCAGTCAAAAACAAATTTCATTCCCATTGAAATTACTTCTTATTCTTTCGTCTTCCTGAGTGTGTTTGGGGAAGGATGCGTTATGTCCACCTGCATTTTTAAATGCGTCGCATACTGCGTTCAGTCATATTGCCCCATAAAACCTTTCGTCGCCACGTGTTGTGCATTCAGAGCGGGTAACGTCTATTCTTCGAGCAATTCTTTGGAGAGTTCTCCATGTCTGTTGTTATAGCAACCAATCTGAAGTATTCTTGAAACGGTATTTAGGTATTGTTAGCGGGGATTTTTGAGATCAAGAGTGGCAGCTTTAATGAATCGATTAGATGGCGATTTTTTTTTAAAGTAAGAAAGAAATCAAAATGCTTCTCTCAGGACTCTTGGATCTGTATTGATTTTTGAGTAAGCTAGCGGTCGTCTAGACTTAGATGAATTTTAATTTGATACATTTCTTGTCGTTGAAATTTTGTCATACATGGGGTTTTGAAAAGAAAATCGAGTTCTGGTTTCTGCGCAGTAATTCTCATTATTTAACTTGTAAGAAATGCATAAAAACGTAAAGAAAAAACTATTGAAAATAAGACACTCGTACCTAAAACAAAAAGCTGTAAATCAAAAAAATTGCAGATTTCCGACTTTGCGACTGACGATAAAAGTACTTGGGTTTAAATTTCCAAAATTTGGGACTAATCAAAACTTTTTGTTGCTCAATGGCCCTGAATGACTTTTCTGAATAAGCACGGGTCTGTTTTAGATTATTTTTTAACTAACCTGTAATTTGTTTTATTTAATAAAAATAGTTTTCAATTTCTTAACAATGCTTTAAAAAATATTTTAAAAGTTTACAAAGTTAATTATTAAAAGTAAATTTAAAGTTTACTATTTGACAGGACAAATAAAAAAGGAAAAAACGCCCTTCGAAATATTCTTCCTTTGGTGATGAAAATTTTTATATCCTATGTATTTTAATGCCAGAAAATGCAGATTTTCGTTACATTATGGAGACTGCTTGTTCGAAGTGAACAGTAACAAGATTGAAAAACACTAATGGGCTTTTGTGATACATCTGTTTCGTAGCAGGGTATGTATGTAAGTAGTTGACGGATAGTAATTACATCTGGACCAGCTGGTTGGTTGGTTCGTTGACATTCTGAGATGAATGTAGATACGTCCTATTTATGTTCCAGATATAATCGATCAGGAAAAGCCTGGCTAGCTACTGCAGGAATGTTTTATGTGCTTGATCTAAAATATGGTATGAGAAGGACGGAAACATTCTGATGTAAAGTTGTAGTAATAATACGGAGATGTCTACCTATATTAATATAAAGTTTCTTAAACAAATATTGTAAATATGGGGAGATGTTTGACGTTCCACGATGAAGGCATATTCCGCGGGTTGACCATGGCATCATTGGGAACCCTGCGATAGTCGTTAATTTTTAGTGCAAAACGGGTTTCATGTATCGAAAACCGATCGACTAGCTGGATACTGTGAGTAAACATGACTGCAAAGGATATGGCTTAGTTCTGTGATTAGTTGACGACGATGTCCTTTTCGTGTCTCGTAATGGTCCGGTTGGACGCAGTAGTACTTGCAAATGTCATAAATCCAGAGCAGCGTGATCAATAGAGAGTAAACCAAAAATATTTTGACCTTTTGGAAACTCATAGAAACATGACTGAGCATCCAGAATATCTCAACATGAGACAGTATCCAGCTAGTAGAGCTGGATAGTATCTTATATTGTGTAGACACGGCTGCAAACGGTGTGGCTATGTTTTCTAATCATTGGTTCATGACACTGTCTTCTGTGTCTTGCAATAAATAGTACTTATAAATGGCAGATGGCCAAAGCAGAGTACACCAAAAATCCTTTGACCTTTTTGGAAACTCATAAGAAATATGGTATGATATCCACAGTATCTCTATATAGGATAGTATCTTAGATTGTGTAGACACGACTGCAAACCATGTGGCTATGTTTTCTGATCTTTGGTTGATGGCCGTGTCTTCTGTGTCTTGTAACGGTCCGGTTGGACGTAATAGTACTTATAAATGTCAGATGGTTAAAGAGAGCACGCCAAAAGTCCTTTGACCTTTTTGGAAATTCATAAGAAACATGGTATGATATCCACAGTATCTCTATATAGGATAGTATCTTAGATTGTGTAGACACGACTGCAAACCATGTGGCTATGTTTTCTGATCTTTGGTTGATGGCCGTGTCTTCTGTGTCTTGTAACGGTCCGGTTGGACGTAATAGTACTTATAAATGTCAGATGGTTAAAGAGAGCACGCCAAAAGTCCTTTGACCTTTTTGGAAATTCGTAAGAAATATGGTATGTTATCCACAGCATCTCTATATGGGATAGTATCCATTTAATAGAGCTGGATAGTATCTTATATTGTGTAGACACGACTGCAGACGATGTGGATATGTTTTCTAATCATTAGTTGATTACTTTGTGTTCTGCGTATTGTAATCGTCCTGTTGGACGTAATAGTACTTGCAAATATCATAACTCCAGAGCAGCCTGTTCAATACAGAGAAACCGAAAGTATCTTGACCTTTTGGAAACTCATAGAAACATGAGATAGCATCTCGATATGGGACAGTATCCAGCTCTACTAGCTAGATGGTGTACTTTGTTTTGGCCATGACACTAAGTCCTTGGACCTTTTTTGCAAACTCTTGAAAAATATGATATGGTATCCACAGTACCTCTATATGAGATAGTATCCGGCTAGCTAAGCTGGACATTATACCATATCAAGTAGACACGACTGCAAATGATTTGTCTGTGTTCTCTAGTCATTGGTTGACGAACGATGTTTTCTTTGTTTCATAATGGTCCGTTTGGATGTAATAATACTTGCGAATGTCATATAACCAGAACAGCATGATCAATATAAAGTGAAACAGAAGTCTTTTGATATTTTTGAAAACTCATGAGAAAGAGACGATTTATCGTACCAGAATGCGGTTTGTGCCAGAATTCGGACCACGTATTTAAGTCTTATCTTGGCAACTAAAAGAAAAATATTTACTCCAAATTTCACCAATCAATAAATAAAATTTCACCACTTTCATTTCCCCTTTCGCATGACGTTTAATAAAATGAAGCTGGCTTAAATTCTATTCGGATGCTTCATTACTTAACGTTTCATGCTATTGTATAACAAATGTCCTCTGATGAATGCATTTCTCTGAAGAGTTCTTTACCGCATGCCACTGGCATCGGCACTGATGGACACCCGGGTCATTCCTGGTGCGTTAGATGGGCGTGTATCGAGCAGTTTCCTTCAAACCAATGAAATATCTGTCTTCAACTTCGTTCATTTACTTGCATGTATTTGACGCTCGTAGTTCATGGGATTTTTTTATCATCACAAGCTCCTTATCGTTCTTGAGTCTGTAGTGTGCACAGTCCGGTCTGTGACCTTGAATGCATATCATTTGGCCATTTGCTTATTCGATCGAGAAATTTATGAAATTTCACCAGATCATCGTCGTTCTAAAGGTGAACCCTCCCTCCTTTTTTAAGCGAATAATCTGCAAAAAGGTTAAAAAAAGCATTAATCGATTTATTTCCGAAGGAATTTCAGCTTTAATTCTGTACCATTTTTATGGAATTGTTTGAATAAGGGTACTAACTTTTCTTGAATTGCACCATTATTTTTGTTTTGTAAACACATCCTTCCTTGTTTGATTAAAATATTAATTTATGTGAGAAATAATGCATTAGTTTATTTCAGCGAGAAAATTTTGGATGAAATAAATCAATGCTGAATTTTAATTTGAATTTAAGAAATAAACTTTCCTAACATCTCGAGTGAATAACTGTCTTTGCAACTCTGACAAGTTGAATCTATAGTCCTACTTGTGGTTCTTTTTTTAAATCCGAACGAAAAGTGTTTTAATTTGATGGTTAAAAGAAAAACCTTTGCATTTAATGTAGCTTTGAAATACTACGACCAAGTACAGTTTATGCAGGAAAGTAGGAGAGATTCCTAAAATTGCTGGATAAAACAGGAAACAGTTCCTCCACTTCTTGTTTTCAAAATATGCACTGTAAGTTAGGAATTTATAGTTTAAAATTATTCTGAAACACACAGTAACATTAACCAACTTTGAACATAAGTCTCATGAAACGTGTAAAGACTTTCACTGAAATCAGAATTAATTTCTTACAAGCTTAGACTAGCCCATCTCCAAAATCCGCTGAACTTTTAAATGAGGGTAATGACTCATAAATGGATGGATTAAATGTATTATTTAGAATATGGCAAAGCGCTGGAGAACTATCTTCCTCAGGGAAGGAATGCCTTCTTGGAAACTTAGTACTAAAGCAAACTGACTCCCCCTCCCCCGTTTTTATATTTCTCATTCAGTCAGTTTAGTTCTTACTTCGCGTCAAGGCAAAAATACATAAAAACTCAAAGCATCTCCATTAAAAATTC
Organism: Stegodyphus mimosarum; assembly: GCA_000611955.2. Taxonomy (NCBI): domain Eukaryota; kingdom Metazoa; phylum Arthropoda; class Arachnida; order Araneae; family Eresidae; genus Stegodyphus; species Stegodyphus mimosarum. The sequence goes on from KK115407.1 coordinate 91,129, forward strand.
TAAAAAACAGTAAAACTTGAAACAATTTTTACGATTAAAATTAGAGTTTGTATGCAAAAATAAGCAATTCGGTCAACGGACAGGCAAATCGTTTTCGGTGCACAAAACTGAAAGTTTACTGCACCAGCTGACTTAATTCGCTAGTCTACTAAGAGTTTCAAATGTAAACAAATGGCGCCCTCGTTAGGCCTAGCGACACTTAAATTGTTGATACAACAACTATTGCATGCAGATTAATTAAAGGCATAAAAACTTTAACCAGAAGATAAAAACAACATAATTCAATGATTTTTATAGCAAAAAAATTCACAATTTACTAATATATAAGAATAAAAAAAAATAAAGAAAAGAAAAAAAAAACCGTAACAGTGCCGAGTAACAGAGTGGGTATGTATATTTACATATTTATAGTGCGGCCAATTACAACCAAAAGGGAAGAGCACGACTACATATTATTGCACTCCTATAAACAAAATTTCAGCGTTGCTAGGCTAGTGGTTTTTTAGTTATGCGAGGTACATTCAACAGTCTTTACCGGATATACGTACGCCACGAAACAAACCTCTTTTGAATCCATTTTAAATCTATTTTGGAATCTGTTTTGGGAAAAAGAGCCCTTTATTCTGTTCTTACGTACAGGTGTCACACAAAAACAGCGTAAAATTGCATTCGAGACCGGTCAAAATATATATTTGCGTTGAAATACGATACCCGAAATTTTTCACAATTACAATACTGCCTTTACTTCGCACAAGGAAGTAAAAAACCTTATTTTCCGAACGGGCCAGAATATTGGCGCTCTTGTGGGTAAATTTAACAAAATTTTGAGTGGCATTTTGTATGACACGCAAGAGTAACAGCATTCATTTAGCTATTTTTCACACTGTTGCTTTATTTTCATGTGAAGTGTTATATTATTTATACATTATTGTTAAGTTTCATTGAGACTAACGTATTTAATGACACAGAGAACGATACCGCTGCAATCTTCTTATAAGGATGTAAAACATGCGATTCAGAGTCGTATATTTTTCAGTCTGATGCGGTATGGTGCCCACATACAAAATTTAGATAGAAAAATAAACTCATTCGCTCTCAATCTATTAGCAACAATGGCACGCAATTTTTAATAATTTTCGTCTCTTTAATCAAAAGGGTCGTAAAAGCTCAATTTCCGTCCAATATTTCACCTATATTCAATTTTAGTCTATTCAATGCGGCAAAAAATGGGTCATAATGGATCAGAAATCAACAACGCGAACAAACAAACATTCTTCTTTATATACATAGATTTCGTAAAACTTACAAATTTTTCATTAACAGACTCTACGATTTGAAAGCGAGCAGTGGTAATACTTTTCGAAGTAAAGCATTTTTATCTGTAGTTCTCGAGACTGTTGCCACTGGGAAAATGAATGTTTTTGGAGATTTTAATTGATATCTCGACTGATTTAAGACTGATTTAAGTCGTACGAAGATGAGAACAGTCGAAATGGCTTCCCACAAATTTTTGGAATCGGGAATAATGTATTTAATGTTTGGAAATGCTATTTTTATTTCACTGGAAATTTTTATTAAGAAACTCTACGATTTGAAAGCGAGCAGTGGCAACAGTTTTCCAAATAAAGCAGATTTTTATCTCCAGCGTGCGAGACTGTTGCCACTCGGAAAAGTGAGAGCAAAAAGGAGCGTTTTCAGAGTTTTTAATTAATATCTCTGATTTTAACTCCTTTTTTTGGGGGGGGGAAGTGGACGTCGACCTTTTCAAGGGTCCAGAAAAAGAACGGTAGAAAGTTTGGTGATGATAGCTATAGTAGTGATTAAGTTAATCGCTAACAAGCACACGAACATTCTTCTTTATATATAAAGATTACATTGATAATAATTTTATTTAGCGTTATATTATAAAACGTGTTCAGCGTTGAACTTATAGAACAGGAATTTTAATAATAAATCTTTTATTTATTTATTTACTTTTATTGCGCTATGAATTGCTGTTCTTCGGCTTTAGATAACGTGCAGATATTTACAGCAAAGTGTCGTAGGCCTTGAATTAGTTGTTTCTGTTTCGGTGTCGCCGAATTCCACAAAATGTGGGTCATTACCGTACCCGACTTCATTGGAATTCTCTAGCTAAAATATCCTCCAGATTACAACATTGCTTTGAATACTCAGCACGAAATTAAACGCTTTATGAAGCGGTGTAATATCTGCTTCGCCTTAATGGTTTGTTACCTTTGCATTTGATTAAAGAGCATGAGAAATCGTGTGGGACGGTGCCTGTGACGGATGTTATTCTTGTTCCCGAAGCGTTGAGAATTAGGAGAGCTATAAAAAAAAAACCGCATCCTGATGAACTGCAGGTGTCACCATTGCTTAGATCAGTGCCGAAGATTTGGCATTAGAAAGCAGGTTCTTATAATAGCCGAGGATCGCGCAGTCGGTGGTGTCGTGTGGTAATTGGTAGCTTTGCAAATTTAGGATTGTTATTTTAAGGATGTTTATCGAATTTGTGCCGAGGATTGGGCAGAAAACTAGTTAGAAATGAATTTGTTGCGAGGAAAACGTTAAATCGATTATATCAAACAGTTTTCCGGACAATGAAAATTTTTGCAGTCGTTTACTATTCAAATAGAATAGATTGTAAACTTTTCTGTAGTAGTTTATTATATTTTATTGCATATTCATTTTATTAACCCAAAGGGCGTTAGCCCAGAAGAGCTATTAATTTCGTTTGGGCATTTTGCGTTGAAAACTTGAAATATCCGTTTCACTTTATTGCCACCAAATATTACGCCGTGTGTTATATTTAAAGAAATTAAATAATGTAAACTCTGCGTGAATGTCTCGCATTGTGATAAAACAACGGTGCCTAGAGCCACGTAATTTCGAATAACGTACGTCTCCACACGAATATGGGCATCTGGAATCCCAAATTTGAAATTTTATTATCTATTTCATATTTTGTAAAGCACTGATGAGTTTCCAATTAACAAACCCAACGATTTCAAACCGAAGAATAGCAAAACTGTACGGAGAAAAAAAAATATCTCCAGCGCGCGAGACTAAAATTGTAAAGATATGCTCATTTAAAATTATATTGGGATATTGCTGTTGGATTGAGTTTTATGGTTTAAGTGTGAAGAACATGATATTTAAAAAATAAAGGTAACACACAAAAGGTTAAGAAACGTAATGTAAAATCTGAATGCTTTCAGATTCTTTTTTTTTAACTCCAAAGGAACAATTTGCCCAGAAGGACTATTAATTTCGTTTTGGCATTTTACGTCGATTCACTAAAAGCGTTGCTTCACTTTTCAAATTGTTGCCACCCAATATTATCGCCCTGTATTTTATTTAAAGAAATTGAATAAAGAAGAATTTCCATAAATATTTCTGTATGTTTCTCGCATTGTGATAAAACAACGGTACCTAGAGCCATCCAATTTTGAATGTCGAGCGTTTCCACCCGAATAGGGGTTTCTGGAAGCCCAAATTTGAAGTTTGGAATTTGTTTTATTATCGATTTCATATTTTGTAAAACTTTAACGAATTTTTTATGAACAAGCTCAAAGATTTCGAAGCGAGCCATGGCAACGTTGTACAGAAAAAAACATTTTTTTTCACCAGCGCGTGGGACTGCGTATCGGAAATTGTAAAGATATGCTCAGTTTAAAATTATTTTGCAATATTGTTGTTGAACTGAATTTTATGGTTCAAGTGCGAAGAACATGATATTTAATAAATAAAGTTAACAAACAAAATGTTTATAAAAAGGCCCTTTGGACGTAATTTAAAATTTGAAACCTTTCAGACTTTTCTTTTTTTAATTTATTTCAGTGATCAACTAAGAAGTATTTTTCCGATTTTCGAGTCGACAACACCAATGGAAACTTTTGCCAATCGTGCCTTCGAATCCCAGATATTGATAGGGGTGGCTGTATGGAGTACGTGGTTTTTGTTCGCACATCAGTGATATGATACCTACCTTCCAATCTTACCAATCTACCTACTTACTGCTTTTCCAGGTACCTTTCTTACCAGTCTACCTACTTACCAAATTTCTTCGAGTTTAATAATGAGTAACTTTTTCATCGCATGTTGTAACTGTCGAATTTGTTTTTAATGTGGGTTGCTAAATAGTTAAAATTTATAATAAATTAATAATTTATTTAAAATTATTAGTTATTTTTCTAATTGTGGGTTGGGACTGTTCTATTCCTTCGCTGAAATGAGCACTAGTATTTTACTTCAAAGAGCTTGCTTTTTCGGAAAATAATTTTTTTTCCGTAGCAGCTATTTGCACAGAAGAAGCAAAACTACTTTTCCTCGTTCATTTATGCCTTATAACATATGAGGGGGAAAAAGGGAAACTTATTCGACTACCGACGAGTATTTGTGCTCCTCCGGGTATTTCTGGTGTTCGGGAAGCCAAAATTTTGATGGATTTATCATCCAATCCTATTGTGGGCTTTGTCTCATAATTTTCTCATTTGTCAGTATTTTTGTTACGTAATTGTATACTCGTATATGTATTTCAGACCTACTTTATTATAAGACGTGTAGAAAGTAAAAATTTTTAATAGTAGGGTAAAATTTCAAATATTTTTCGTTACAGGACAACATGCGTCAATTTCCCTCTGAAAGATATGTAGAGCTATTGGGTTATTTTAAGCAGGAGAAGAGAAAAATGTGCAATGCCCTCGCCGGGACTCGAACCTGGACCTCTGTAATACGCGCCGAGTGTGCTGCCGTTACGCTACGAAGGCATACGAAAAGGAAGAAGAAAATAACTTCCCCTTTTAAAGGGCGACTGGGACTCAACCGCCAAATCCTGGTGGTGAAGAATCATCATCCATTAACGTTTCAGTTCGGGCGCCACTGTAGAGTCATTTTTTGATGCAGGAAAACATGAAAAACTGGAACCTGTATCTCTCGAATACGAGACGAGTGTGCTACTGTCACACCAGGAAAGGAGGAAGAAAACACCTTAGAGATGCAGTGCTTGGGATAACAGGTTGTGCGGATTTTAGGATTTTGCGGATTTCAGGACAGAAAAGTGGAATCATCATATTCAGAATAAAAGTGCAAAATAAATAAGGCATATTAGATACAGTTACTTAAATTATTACGAATATATTTATTATATTATTCATTTATATTAGTGATTACAGGAATATTTTAAAGCATTAAGGACATATACAATAGAGACGTGTAAAAATAAGGGATAGTAATAAAGCATAAAATATTTCTTTTTTTTTAACCTGTTTCAAACATTTTTCTGATAAACGTTTGTTTTAAAACTTTAGATACTTTAAAGTAAGTTTTTTTTTGTAAATTCTACAGGGTTATAATCTCTTGCTCTGTGACACAGCTCTGTTGTTCTAAATATTTTAGGTATTTTTCACAATGTTCTAAACCCTCATTAAAAGATATTTTCTCACTCCTATCAAATTCGTTATCTGTGTCGGTGTCGGAATCGTTTTCTTGCTGCGGCGACTTCAAAACAGAGCCAATGATTTCATCATCGGTTATATTTCAGGTCGGCGGATTTTTGGTATTTGACTGTATATGCGCCAGTAAGACGCTCGCTTCTTCAGAAATTGGCAAGACGATTGAATGAATGCGTCCGAAACAAAATGGTTGGGATGTTTTGAGTCTCATTCATTACAAATGTTTTTATTATTAGAATTTTCTTTTATTTAAACATTCACTGCTTTTTGAATGCATATAAATGTTCCATCAGTACGGCCTCGTTCGCCGTACTGGTGGAACCATTAGACTATGCAAAACAAATCGTCTAAAAATATTTTTTTGGTTTTTTATTTTTACTCAAAAGCAATTGGCAATAATTTATAAAATCGTCTGCATTATTTCTTTCCGGTTTGTTTTGGAATTTTTGTGTTTTTTAGCTCCGTGCAGCCATGAATGCTAAACGAAAAGAAACTTTGCCTGAAATTCGAAAATTAGTTATTAATTTGCATATTGAACGTGCAAAATCTATTACATAAACTGCTGAAACAGTTAACTTGAGTCATTCAACAGTTTTCAATATCATTAAACGATATAAAAAGAATCATATGATTCAGGATAAAAGAAGATCTGGCCGACCATCAAAGCTATCCAATGGAATAAAGCGAATTATCGTTCGAAATATTTAAAAAAATCCAAGAATGAGTGCTGCAGATTTACAAGCATTATATGGAGTAATTGTTAATCCTGAGACTGTTAGAAGAGTAATTCGATTTACTGGATATCACGGTAGAGCAGCCAGTTCATCTGCAAAATATATATTCTTTCTTCGTTACGCCTGCTAAAGATTGTGCAATTTAAGCACTCCTGTTTATCTATGTAAATCTAATTTATTAGTTCTATCTCAGAAATGCGGTTTATTGATAAGAACGGATTTTCTTCATTAAAAAAACAGGCAAACGGTTGAGAAAAACGGAAAAAAATTAGCCAGTCATCGGAAAAATCTCGAGTAAGTTGTAAAAAAATTATGATAAATAGTAATGAAATAAAAAAAAAAGAGTGGAAAGAGGTTAAAAGTGTGCCCGGTCATCTAACACGCGAACCGAAGAGAGGACAAACGTGCTTGTGATTGCAATGGGAGATACTTACTGCATTACGGAGTTGGAATTGGTAATCCACAACGAATGGTTGCTTCATGCCTATCTTGGAAAATGATGATAGTATGCATACTTCTATTTTAATTGACAGAACCTTTGTTAAATAACTTAAATAACGTAAGTAAATAAATATATTCAAATTGCGTTAAATTTTTGTCTCCAATTCGTTTTCTTTTTTAAAATAATTCGTTTCGACGTTAGAAGTTTTTAGTGAAGTCGTTCAAAAATTTTGAACCGTTACTTTTCATTTCATTACGGTACATTTATTTCCACATGACTTGGTATATGTTTCTATTGTGCGAAAGATAAAAACAGTAACTTATCTCCCGAGGGGTTTGCAAACAAATAACCGTTTGCTAATGGATGTGATTTAAGGTCTTAAATTTGCCTAATAAATGCCTAACGAAGTATGGTAAAGGTTCAAAATTGTGGCCGGTTCGAGACTCCAGTAATCCCGAATTACCAGATACACTGGATTATTGGATTCGTCAAGCTATTAAATATACCGAATTAAATAGTCGAATTATTAAATATATTGGATTATCGAACTTCTCAAACTATCGACTAAACCGGATTATTAAATTTCCAGATCATCAAATATACCGGATTATCGGACTTGTCGAGGACTTGAATAATGCCAAATTATCAAATATACCGGATTATTGGACTAGTTCATTATCAAGGTAGCAAATCATCAAAGTTATACTAATATAAGATTGTCATAAAATAACTACAAGGTATTTAATATGCCGGATTATCGGGCTTGTCAAAATGTCAAACATATCAGATTATCAAATTGTAAAATTGCCAAATATTATTATCATTATTGTATCGGATTATTAAACTGTAAAATTATCAAGCATACCGGACTTGTCAAGGATATCAAATTGTTATATTCCTAAATTATCCAATATATCTGATTATCGGACTTGAAAAGGACTTCAGCAATGCTAACACATCAAATGTACCCTATTATTAGATTTCTAAAACCTTAAACTGACAAATTATGTAATTATTGGACTTTGTAGAGACATTAGGTTATTTAGAAGCAGGAGAGATGAAAAATGAGCACCGCCTTCGCCGGGGCTCGAACCACGGACCTCTGGAATACGCACCCAGCATGCTGACCGCTACACCACGAAGGCATGCGAAGGAGGTGGGAGAAATACCTCATAACTTGTCAAGCTGTCAATGTACCAGGTTATTAAATTGCCAAATTACGAAGACATACCAGATTATCCGACTTATCAAAATATCAAATATACCAGATTATTTAATTTCCAAATTATCAAATACACACGATTTCCAGGCTCTCCAATAATTATTGCACTTTTCGAGGACTTATCAAATAAATCGGTTCTTGTCTATTATTATAATTGGAATGGTATAATTTCGGATAATACTTATTTTTCGGGATAGCGTCTGGCCAAATATTTTTCTCATAAAAATATAAATATTTAATTTTAGAACACATCATTTTCGATAATAATGTTATTTTTAAACGCATTTACAGTAACATAAACTTCCAAATAATTTTATCTCATACCTATTATTTTATTTAAATCACACGAAGGAAGTAACATGTATATTTCATTAAAAAGAAAAAGTAAGACTCAAGTGAAGCTCGATGATTCTTCTTCGCTAACCTTAGATGGCATTCCTAACAGTATGGCAAACGTTCATTGTAGAGTGGTTCTCAAGTTTCATAATTTCTTTACCTTTAGTAAAACCTTTTAGTGACATGGTATCATTTTAACTGACATGAAATTGATCAATGATTTCAGATACTTAAAAGGTGCTTTATAATGTTCTTGAAACAAGAACATTTTACTGTAAACCCTTGCCGAACGGCGGAGTTTCGTCATCAATACATTGCCCATTGGCAAAATCATATTCCGCAAATTTAACTTTTCGTGCAAAAAATATGTTTGGTGTAGTTTAAGGAAGTTATGAATAATTTAGTCAAACCTAAATATTGTCATAATTTAAAGGAATATCTTATGGGAACACCACATGACTTTCTCACATTTTTTATTGCATTTCGTTTAAACTTATTTCCTGGATGTTCATCAGGGATATATTTTGCGTTCAATTAATTCAGTTCTCGCTTTGCGGTAAGACAAAACTACATAAAAACTCAACAAACACCTTTATTAAAAATTGTAACATACAGAGAACAACAAATACGACAGCTAAAAAAATGTTTTTTACCATTAAAATTAGAATTTCTGCGCAAAAACAAGCAATTCGGCCAGCGGGCAGAAAGACAGATTTTTCGGTGATAATACGCAAAATTGAAAGTTAACTTTTGGTTCGACTGGCCAGAACGCACTGACGATAGTGCACCAACTGACTTAATTCACTGTTCCACGAAGAATTTCAATTGTAAACAAATTATGACCTCGTTAGCCTTGGCTCCACTTTTAAATTGTTGATAATTCTGCAACTGTTACATGCAGATTAATTAAAGGTATAAAACCTTTAACATAACACAAGGACAATCACTTTTAAAGCAAAAAATGCAGTATTTACCAACATATAACAGGGGGGAGTATATTAGTATATGTTTGGTGCTGCCGATTGTAGCCAAAAGGGCAGGTGTGCAACTGCATGTTAAAGCAAACCCATTTGCAAAATTTCAACGTTCCACAGCTACTCGATTTTGAGTTATGCGAGATACATACGTAATAATTTAATATTTTATAAAATATTAAATTTTAAATGAAGAATCTGCATGTATGTATATTCCTCGCATTGTGGAAAGAACGAGGGTACCTAGAGCCATCTAATTTTGAGCAACGTAGTCCTCTTCGCGAATATGTGTAAATGGAAGCCCAAATTTGAATGTTTCATATTTTGTAAAACTTGATCGAATTTTTGATTAACAAACACAACTATCTGAAAGCGAGAAACACAATACGAAATAAAACATTTTTATCTCCAGAGCGCGAGAAGAAAATTCTTGAAAAATTTCGGAAGTTCTAAAGATATCCTGCTTTTAAATATTTTTTGATTTTGGCGTTGAATCGAACTTTATGTGGCGTAAGCGCCAAGAACGTGATATTTAATAAACAAAGTTATAAGGTATTTCTCCCGCCTTCTTAGCACGCCTCGGTGAGGTAATGGTCAACACACTCGGCGCGTATTCGAGAGGTCCGGGGTTCGAATTCCGTCGAAGGCATTGCTTATTTTTCATCTCTCCTGCTTTCAAAAAATGCCTAATGTCTATAAGTTGGCTCCCGAACAAAATAGGTGGTGGATGATGATTCTCCCTCACCAGAATTTGGCAATTAGGTCCCCTAAACTCCTAGTCGCCGTTTAAAAGGGTATAAGGTATTTTTTCCCGCACTTCTCAGCATGCCTTCGTGGTGTAATGGTCAGCACACTCCGCGCGTATTCGAGAGCTCCGTCGTTCGAGTCCCGGCGAGGGCTTTGCTCATTTTTAATCTCTCCTGCTTTGAAAAAATACCTAATGTCTTTACAAAGTAAACATACAAGACATTATGAACAAAAAGAAGTATTGTAAAGCCATCTTAATAAGAAAACTGAGCACTGAGGAAATACTGAAAAAAACAGAAAAATGTACGCAAATATTTAACGCTTCATCGGAAATTCTAAATGTATACTTTTAAAATTTTTGCAATTTGGCTTTTGATTTGTATATGGCGTAAGTGTAAAAGGAGGGATGAGTATAACAGCAGACTTTGGCGAGCTCAGAGAGAGCGTAAAAAACCTTAATATAAACCCTTTGGGGCACTGTAAAATCTGAAACCTTTCGGCTTTGTTTTCGCTCTTGTTTTTATGATTATAAAGCACCTAATGTTGTTTCTTCGGTTTGATAAAAAGGAAAGAAACGGGTCACGAAGTTAGATCTGTGTGGTGGCAACAGCTATGACTGTTTACTTCCACAGTGAACTATGATGTTATTGCTTTCGGTAATCAACAGATTCTTATCTCGTTTTACGTCAGTTTCATGTTATCGACATGTTTATTAACCAACATAACGAACGTTCTGGTAGTGCGATTCTTACTGCCCAACAGCGATAGTGATAGTGAAACTCCAGTATCAAAAAGAAAGAGAAGATTACCGACTATTCAGAACTATCGGATCATGTAAGGTCCAATCAGAATGACCTTGTAAAACGCACTTTTTCTATGGGAAATTCGAGCGGTAGAGTGCTAAATCTTTCAACGGTTTTGCTTACGGTCGTGGTAAGGTTCATATTAACCACAAATGCAAGTCATGCAAAAAATTTTCTCACATGCAGCCAAATTTTTTTTAGAAAAAAAAACTGGCTTGACCCTTTTTTTTTTTTTTCTGGCGAGATTAATTGTGAACAACAATAGTTATTTCAGTGGCTCTCCCCTCCAAATCAGTCTTGTAATTTTGTTTGTATAATTATAGTTTGTATTTTTTGAATGAATATTTTTTGTTGAATTTTTTTATAATTTGAAATATTTTAACTCATTTTGCCTGGAAAAAAGAACAAATCTCTTATTTGCTTTTAATAGTAAATTAATTACTATTGCGTTTGGGCGTCTAAACTGAATTTCCATTTTGCCATGTGACTCAGAAATTTCTGGGTAAATTGTGTCATAAAATTATGCAGAAAATTTCGTCGTTCCCTTTGCCCTCCCTTCCCCGAAAAAAACATAGAAAATTCAGCGTAGTAAGTATTTTGTCCTATCCTTTCAAATTTCTAATACAATTAGTGCCGTTTTTTGCATTTTATTTTTAATTACTATTCTTAATTTGTTTAACTTTTGTCTTAATTTGTTTAACTTTGGCAAAACTGTTATATCGGGAGAACGTTTTAAATTTGCAGAAGTATGAGGAATATTTAAATTAATTAAATTCAGTACCTCAGCTGATTTTAAACGTGTAATAATAATACATCAGATTTTTATCAGGAAAAAGGAATATTATGAATACTGGGTCTTCTCTTGACGTAAAGAGTCCGCAAATAATAATAATAATACAGCTTTTTCCATTTTGTATTTTGTCACGGTGTATTATTTTTTTTTTCAATTATTTTATTTCCCTCATTTTTTTTAACTTAAAGTTCAGTTTGTAGAGACATTAGGTTATTTCAGAAGCAGGAGTGATGAAAAATGAGCAACGCTTTCGCCGGGAATCGAACCACGGACCTCTCGGTTACGCGCCGAGTGTGCTGACCACTACACCACGAAGGCATGCGAAGAAGGCGGGAGAAATACCTTATATACTCCCCCTTTTAAAGAGCGACTGGGGTTTTTGGGACCGAATCGCCAAATCCCGGTGGTGGAGAATCATCATTCACCACCTCTTTAGTTTGGGCACCAGTGGAGAGACATTAAGCTATTTTTGGAGCAGGAGATGTGAGAAATGAGCAACGCCTTCATCGGAAATCGAACCACGGACCTCTCGGTTACGCGTCGAGTGTGCTGACCGCTACACCACGAAGGCATGCGAAGAAGATGGGAGAAATCCTTATAAGTTTATAGAGATACGATATTTAACTTTTTTTTAAAATTGTAATGAGTATTAATTTTTTTTCTCTATTTCCTTGCCTGTTTAGTTTTAATTTAGGTTTAATTTAAGCGTAATCAGTAACTACAGTTGACATCTTTTTTATAAATCATATTCAATAGCAATTTTTGTTCATGCTTACAAAAAGAGGTGTTGTGCTGATTTTCAGATTTCCCTCTGGCTTTCGCCAAATTTTCCACTTAAAGGTCTTCCTAGTTTCAGATTTAAACGCTCAGCACTGTCCCGATGACTGTTGACAGTTAATTCCAAATTAACTTCGGACGGGGGGGATTAACTAGATTGGATATTAAGCAGGTCCTGTCCAGTGGTAAAGATTTTGTTTATCGCGGAACGATGGAAAATTTGCTGTCACAAATTATCAGCTTAAACCAAAATGCAAGAACTAAAAGAAAAATTATTGGAATGACAGCAGTAATAGCAAATGATGTCATAGTATCTGGGAGTTAATTTTTTCTTTTTGTGCATGTAATTCAGAATATGCAAATAGTGTTTTATATTTCTGCAAGCACTGAAAGTCATATGAGTGTGCATATTTTTTGTCTTGTTATTTATTTATATTATTTTATTATTCATTTATATTAGTTATTATTTTATTGTATTTTTTGTGTTATGTATCGTTTTATTAGCCAAAAAAAGGGGGGGAAATGATTTGCATGTTCATCAAATTTTGAACAATGTAGTCCTCCACCCGAACGTGTGAACCTGGGAGCCCGAATTTTGAATTTAGATTTTTATATTTCATAAAACTTTAATGAATTTTTGGTTAATAGACTCAACGATCTCAAGGAAAGCAGTGGCAACATTGTACGGAATAAAACATTTTTATCTCCAACGTTCGAGGCTGTCTATCGGAAATTCTAAAGTTATGCTGTTTTAAAATATTTTGTGATTTTGCCGTTAAATTTATGCGGCGTAGTTGCGAAGAATGTGATATTTAACTAATAAATTTAACGCACAAAATGTTAATAATAAAAAGACAATAAACGTTTTGTGGGTCATCTTACTGAGAAAACTGAACATTTGTATGATGAGCTGAGAAAAGACTGGAAAAATGCAAAAATATTTTATGCCAACACTTAACGCTACCTCGGGAATTTTAAACGTATGCTGCTTTTAAATTTCTGATTTTGCCGATGAATTGTGTATGGCGTAAGTCCGAAGAAAATGATGCTTAATGCTAAAACGACGAAAAGAAATGGGTTAGCAGTAGTAAGACTGGTAGACTGCGAGCTCAACGAGAGCGTAAAAAACCTTAACAAATCCTTTTGGGCGACCGTTAAAATTTGAACCCTTTCAGATTTTTCTTTTTTGTTTGTTTATTTGTCCCCACACCCCGCTTTAGGACGATAAGGTTTGTTTTGTAGACAATGTTTGTTTCTAGTATACAATTCTAGATCTTTATGAATCTAATCTAATCATGAAGTAATGAATCTAATAATGTATCTTAATCTGAGAATGAATAAATCTAATCATGAATCGGTTCAGTGTGAAAATCAAACATAATCCCGGATATATGAACTTAAGTTTGTGTAAAAGGTGAACATAACTGCGGTGGTTTAAAATTGTTATTAGTATCGGATAAAATGAAAAAGAAGATCCTCTTATATCGGGAAATGCAATAAACTTGCATCGTTATTTTTCTTTTCCAAATCACTCTATTGCGTTGGAAAACAAATTACTTTTGAAAGTAGATAATAATGTTAAATAAATATTTTATCATCTCTCGCTATTAATGACTCAACAGAATTATTACCAACTCCGGCAATACCTAAGTGGTTGGTTTAGTTTATTTGATTACGGCAAAGCACTCGAGGGCTATCTGATTAAGGGAAGGGTTGCTTTCGTAGAGGGCTTTTAAAGGAAGCTGTCTCGTTTACATGTAACATATGGGGAAAACCACGGAAACGACCATTTTGCCATCCCTTTTCCCGGATTCGAACCCCGGATCGAAATAAGGGTGTTCAGGTAGTTCTCCTGGTGGACCTCAATACCTAGTTGTTATAAAACTTCGAAAAATAGTAGAGCGCAAAATGTTGTTTCAATCATTCATTAGAAAAATAATTTTACATTAATGTTTTTTCGCGAAGTTTATTTTCGTCAAATGATATTTTAATTTTTTTAACCTGATCCCAAATGTATTATTTTTGTGTCGTGAGTTTTCTGCGGTACATCGCGAGCCAAGGAATTAATAAAATAAAGCTTTTATTAAATCCTTGGCTGGCTGTCCTAGAAAGTGCATAATCTCACGCAGACATCTCATTCAGCAGCATCTTTTGAATCTTAGATTTTCGGATTTCTCTGCTTAGATGAGGTTTTCTATCTACCCTTAGCAAAGTTCATTGCTGCGTGATATGACAGGGCAGGAGTTCTTAGGAATCTTCGCCGAATTTAGCTCGTTTCTGCCTGGCATCATTTATAGTCTTTTCGACGAAAGTGATCGTAACTATCTTAGTGTCGAATTTTTCTTTCAAATAACGTTTAACATTTTCTTTGCCAGGTTTGTTGTCCTGTATTTATTTTTATTCCGAGATATACCCCATAATATTTATGATAATATGGGATGATACATTGCAAGAACTATATCCCCAAAAGTAAGTACTTTCAGAGGATCAAAACAGAAGAGAAATACGGCAAAGTGAAACGTAAAATTAGCAAATTTTGAGTGTGGCGTAGATTTAGTCAATATCTCGATCGATTTCGAGTGAAAACAGGTATACAGGTCCCTCATCATCAGGGGCAAAGAAATCTGCAAGACTGACTGGAAAGCTGCGTAAACCGTACCTAAAGCACAAGCTACAGCAGCAGAGTTGCTTCTTCTTGCTTTTTAATTTGTGCGCTAAAGCGTTATTTTTATGAGAGAAATTCAGCCCATCAAGGAGTATACTCAATTGAAAATGGAAAATGTCTCTCTGAAGTGGCGGTTAGCAAGATTTACCATGACGGTTCATGGAAAATGGTCTTAGAGCGTTTGGCTCTCTGTTCTGCGAACTTATCATAGTCCAGAATATCATGAACTTCACTCTTAATGCTGTCGCAAGTCCTGTGCGCTGTAGCTAGGAGAAGAAATAGAGTTGCTTCAACCCCAAGTCTCTGTGCGTAATGCTTGATTTAACAAATCATGGCTCTTTGCCATGACTTCGTAGACATTTGTTTTGGAAAGATTGAAGCCTTTCCTTATAGCTTTCCTATACCTTATACGGGGCATCGACGCACAGAACTCTGTGAAGCTACTTGCGAGGATCTGTACCTAACAACTCGTGTAGCAAATTAAAGACCAGTCAAATCTCCAGGCGGGTAGGTCACACCCTGCATGAGTAGCTCCAAGATCAGGAATTGGTGACCCCTGGAACCCGGTTTAAAAGTGGGGGCTAGGGAGAAACTTAAAAATCCGTTTAGCTCGGGATTGTGCCCACGGGCTTCGGTAAGTGAGATTTCTAATGTCCCAAGATGACATCTGGCTGGACGACCTCCCCCTGGCTAGTATGGGGGTTTTCACTTGGATCTCCAGTCCCTTTGTTAGTGCCACAATAGGCGGAACACGTATATTATATTATTATTATTATACATCATACTTCATACATGCATGCTCCAAGCTGAAGTGCCATACAAGAAGATAGGAAAATGCAGCGGGCGCAACGTTCGTATTTTTACCCTACGGCAGTAAAGCGAACGAGAAGGTAGTGCCATCTGTCGGCAAAAGTAGTAAAGAAATTTAAAAATTAAGTTAATAAAATTTTAAAAGCTTTAGGAAGGACTGCATTCTATTTAAAGTCATTAACTAAATAAGATAAATCTTTGTAAAAAGCTTCAAGAAAATCCAATTCACCAACTGAAGAACCTTTTTGAAGCTTTTTTTTTTTTCGGAGCTTTTAGTATTATGTATTTTACGTATGTACGCTGTCAACATTTGTTCCTCGAAACCTTTGCTTTCTAATGAAGTCTATTTATATGACATCATTTGCCATTGAACTGCCGCTGTCATTCATAAAGCCTTTAAAAATTTTCAGCTTACTATCAAAGAAAACATTCCTTTATTAGGAATAACATTAATAACTTTATCTTGCTTCCATTCCATACTTCTGTCAGCTAAAGTTGCGCGGATTCTTCATAACAGAAAACGAACTTCTTGCATTTTTATTTCATTTCACTTCGTACCAACGATTTGTTGTTATTAAGGGAACCCGATTGAATAGCTTAAGTATTGCAAACGTTTTTAAACTTTCAACTGAACTTTTCATTATACGTTCTAGGTTACCTTTAACAAAGTATGTAACCCTGGTTTACGTGATTATTGCAAAGCCTCGAGCGCTATCTGCCTAGGGAGAGGAATGCCTTCGTGGAGGTATTTCTAAGGGAAACTGACTCATATGCACGTTGCAGATGTGAAATACCACGAAACCTCCCATGCAACCAACCCGTTCGCGGGATTCGAACCGCGGACCGAAATACCAGTGTTCAGCGATTTTACCGCTCGGCTGCTGGTGGGCTTTATGGTAACCTTGAGTCTGTTTCACAAATGTGGTGAATTGATTATATGTATAGTTTTAAAAGCTTTTTCTAAAATTATAAAAACTTTTTTTTTGTGAATATTAAATTTGTATTGAATGGAAATTCGGAAATCGATTTTTGTGGCAATATCTGGAAACATAAATTATGGTACACCACTTACATTCCCCCTAGATTATGGAATATCGATTTTTGTGGCATGGAAGGAATTTGACAACTGTTGTACAAGTTTTCAGTTCTTTTGGAGTAACAATTACAGACGTAGTTGTTCTTCATCTCACTGAAGGACGCACTACAAGATTCAGCCAAGACATGGGCTCGCAATGCTCTATGCATCACGCAGGGCGCGGAAAGAACAGTCGAAGTAAGACTGATCGTCACGTCCGTACTCGGAGAGCTGAAGCCACCTACCTTCTAGGAGAGTGTAGACTGCCCCTTCGGATGCCAGGAACCGGGTCTATTTTATACCCCCGGCCCCGAGGCTACAAGATACAGATCTCTGTCAGCACACTAGTCGACCACCTGTGGGGAAGGGAATTTCGGAGTAAATATGCTTTATCTGGAATGTCTGACTGACAGTGTTTCAGCTCACTTCATTATCATGGAACAACACAATATATCGCATCGCGATCTTTATTCAGCACATGCACGTTGAGACATTTTAAAAAAGAGAACGACTAGAAAGATATAAAAGCTGAATGCAATAATCTTAACCTAAATTTATTTCTTTGTCTTAATGGGCCCCAGATAAAAGTGCTCTTTGGCAGGTGAATAACCCTTGCAACGCGTGCCAGATCTCGTTTTTTTTTCCCCCATTGGCTCACCGTTTTCGTGATTTGTCTGAAAAAATTGAACAAGACAGAAGTAATATTTTTGCATCTGGCGTGTGAATTCAATCATCTGCAACCGCCACCTGAGTCTTGTGTACATAAAGTACTGATATCCAGTCTTCTGACGAGGCATATGCAGCTGAATGAGAATTGGGTAATTTACACGTGGTAGGTAGCGATTAAATTAGGGCTTGTGTTAGCCCCTGGTGCATCGTAAAGATGAGAGTTTAGGAATCATTGAAAAAGAATGCAGTTTTGCTCTTTCTAGTGCCATATTAGTTTGTTTTTTTAATTACTTTTTAGTAACTTTGATAAACATCTGAAATTATAATTTGAAACATGCGTGCAAAAGAAAGAAACTCAACGCTGTCTTAGGATTTAATTTGCTGTATTAGTTCTGAAATGGGAGACGTAATTTAACGTGCAGTGAGCGTGCGAACGTAAATGATTTTCAGTTTACGTTGATGGCAAAAATTTTATTTTATTTTGCTGTTTTGTTTTTGTTGTGAATTTTCCTTTCTTCTGTTGACGAAAAGTATTTCTGTTTCGACTTTCTTCGTTTTAGGTAGTTGTATAAATTTTCAATGCTTTTATAATTATCTTTAAATTTTAAGCAAACCATCCTGAGCCAAATCATATGATTCTATGCAAACAGCTCAAGCCTTTTAAATCAGCTTAACCGATCGTATATATCCACAGTTTTTCATCTTAAAAATGAAAAGTTATAGATGAGGATTTAAGTGTTTGCAGAAGGTAATTTCATTGGGGGGGGGAATTATGTTTTATTTCGTTTATCTTATAATGCATTCGCAGCCTTCTTCTTGCATTTTCTCTTTATGTTAAAGTACTAAGGCAAAACTGTAGTGCGTATCATATTATATACCTTTTATCTTAATTACTGTATAAATTCAATAAGGATTCTTAAATTTCCTTAGAACTTAAGGGCCATATAGCAGTAGTTTGTTTTATATATTTCCCTATTAAACAAAAATATGTATTCGAATTTTCAGGATTAGGAGAAAGGTATATTGCGAGGTATACTGTGAGATATATTCCGCCTCATTCTCTGCATGCGTTCGTGATGTAATTGGAAAGCACGTCCATCCAGCAGTTCGAATCCTGGCGAGGGCATTGTACATTTTTCACGCCTTTTCCTCCGAAATAAAATATCTGGTGACTTGAATCGAAATATTTTATGCTTTTACTTTAAAATTTTACTTCCTACAAGTATTTTAAAACAAACCCCATTTAGAACTCACTGTAGAATCAAATTATTTAAAAAAATTACTCGAAGTTCTTGAATTTTGAGAGTTTTATTTCCATTTGCGTTTAGTAAATTTCTCTTATTAAGCTCCTTAATGGAACTATATATAAATTGCTCTGATATCCAGTCTTCCAGATACAATTTTATTCAAATATATACTTACGCAGGATTTAAAATCCAACTTATTAGCGTACATACACTACCCGAAATTGAAAATGTAGACCAAGAAACATTGGCCCGAAAATTATGCACATTTCAGAGTAGACGCATCTCACCGAGCTATGCGAATGATGTGAAATGTACGCAGCTCTCCAGCGTACGTTGAAGAAGACAAGCGAAAGAACCTGTAGAATGTTCAATTTTCGCGCCGTTATTTCTGCTAGGGAAAAGCGTAGAAATTGTATTCTTATCTCAGAGGACGCGTATAATAGCAGAGAATGTCGGGCCCGTCGTCAACGGAGGCAGTTCCAGCACACAGAGGCATTGTGATCGGACTGAGAAGGGCAGGTTGGTGCATACGGCAAATCTCAGCTGACACATACTTGGACGCATCCACAGTGTACTGGCTGTGGACGCGTCCAAGTTGGTTGGAACTAGGATGGAACTTGGATGGAACTAGGATGGTTGGAACTAGGAAATGTGGCAAGTTCGAGGATATAAGCATTCTGTACCACGCCACGCGCATAGGGGAAAATCCGTACTTGTGATTGGACATACTTTCCAATGACATAATTTTCTCTTGGAGTAATGACGTTTAGGCGGAATTCTTACAGTTTTGTTTTTGTTGAATGACGCGCAGGAATGATATGGAAGCAAGAAAATTATCGTTTGTATTTTTTGAATAATAATGCCAGACAAAAACATTGACATACAGCCTTCTGCAGATGACATCCCGTTTATGGAAAAATAAAGTTACAAAATTCTTCCAAGATGCTGTTAAGATCAGAATTTTAAATGCTTCGATTATATAAATAACTGAGTTCATAAATTTAGTGCAAAAAAGCAAAACACGTTGGATCACACGCCGATCTCGACTCGAGTGTAAAGGCATATGTGCTAATAAGTATATTATTATTGAAGTCTTGTTGCATTTTATTTCTTTCACATTTCAGAAAATATTTCCTTTGTAACTGTATATGTTATTTTCATGTTAATGTCCACGTCTTTCACACTTTTAATATTCGGTTGCCTTAAATGAAAGAAAAAAGCGCATTCAATGTTCACATGTTCGCTGAATACACGTGTGTACGAAAAGAAACTTTCTTCTTTGATAAAGACTATTTTTATACAAAGGTACAAAAGATATCACACATTAAAAAATGGGCAATATTCATAAAGTACATATTTATGGAAAATATTCAATTTATACATATTATCGATATTTATGCGTTCTAAGTCTATTGTAGTCTAACTTCAAAAGTAAATTTTACTTTTTCAGACTAAGTACAAATATCGTGAATTTATTATGTATTATGTTAGCTGCTAACGTTTTTGCTGTTTGCGAAAACCGACTTGGCTCATGCTTTCGGAGACTGTATCTGCAAAGAATCTATATTTAATGAACATGAAACGATGAATTAATAATCACAAAACCTGTAATATGAAGGCTTTTAAATTTGGAATACATTTATTAAAAACCTCTGCACGACATACTGATCTTCCTCTCTGTGAAAAAAAGAGCACGACATTTTTTATATCAAATTCACCATACTACAATGCCATAATAAGTGTAATTGGCAACAAAAATACAACGCACCTCATTAACGGTAATAATATTTTCAGTACTGCTAATCAAAATGTGAAGGAACGGTATGGAGGTGTACTTTCGAGCCCAATCAAAGTCAAGGCGTAGAGAAAATGATGTCATCGGAAGCCGTATCCATTCACAAGAATGGATTTTTCCCTATGCTCGTGGCTGGGTACAGAATGTTTATATGCTGCCGGTGACGTCAGCAAGCGTGGATCGACGCATCTGCCTACAAGCGGTGGCGTACCTGCAAGCCACGTTTACTTCCATTCTGCAGCATGTTTAAGACACCCTGGATATTCCCATAACGGCCAGAACCATTTTCCGTCGATTGGTGGCTAGTGCCTGTTCTCTTGGCTTCCGTTATGAAAACTGCCATTGACCCCACATCACAGACGGAAATATCTACAGTGGATATCTACATAAGGTATATGTACATACGGTACATAAGGTACAAAAGATATCTACATAACGTCTCGAGCGACCTTGACGACGGAATAGCACATGGTTGTGTTCTCAGGTTGTAGTTCTCAGATGCTATAGTAGCAGAACACGAGACAGCCCTTTCCTGTGTTCTCTGGCTACGACAGAGTCATAAATTATGGTACACCACTTACATTCCCCCTAGATTATGAGAATAAACTTTTTGATTTTCCCAGCCGCCCAGCTTCCACAGTCTGAACTCTAGTTTCAGTATCAATTCACGGGGTGTGGAATTAGTAGTTTACGCAACGATAAGCAGGTACAAATATGAAAAAGGAGGATGACTCATAATAATTCAGTATTCCAAACGGAATGGACAGCAATTAAAAAGGCGATCAACCTGTCGTACACGATCAATTCTAGGGTCACGATATATAGCGATTCACTCTCGAGTCTGAAGGCAATAGAAGGCATGCGTAGTCGCCATTCAATCGTCTTTGGCATAGCTCAACATTGTTTCAGCTCAACATTCCCCAGGCTTTACGTCCGGTCCTGTGTTCGATTTCTGCCCACACAGACATTATAGGCAACGAACAAGCGGACACAATTGCCAAAGAAGCAGCAACAGGTTCAAAACTTCCTGAGCCGAACTCATGTCTTAAAAAGATAACTTTTGAGCAACTAATTAACAAATGGCAAGACGGATGGCATACCTCCACAACAGGTAGGAGGACCTACCACAACCATACTCTCCTATTCGTCAGCACTGACAACCTTCCTGTCGGGCGACAGCCCCTTCTTAACTTATTTGCAACGCTTTTGACTTGCGGATAATGATATGTACGACTGTGGGAATAAGGCTCCCCGATCATTTTGCCTTTACTTGCACAGACACAATGAGATACCACCTTAAAAAACCTGCCGAAAGGTACTGGAAGGAGTGAACACTTGACCTATTGAAATATCAAAGTGCGTATGGTAAACTTAATAAGAGAATTCAAATTTGCAAAGAG
Organism: Stegodyphus mimosarum; assembly: GCA_000611955.2. Lineage (NCBI taxonomy): Eukaryota > Metazoa > Arthropoda > Arachnida > Araneae > Eresidae > Stegodyphus > Stegodyphus mimosarum. The sequence continues at coordinate 113,071 of KK115407.1, forward strand.
CGACATTCACATCATGGCTAACAATCCCAATCTGTATCGATACGTATAGTAATTTGCATACAGTTATGGGTAATGTAACGAACGTTTTTTAAAATAGTATGTCATAGATAACAAATGTGTAATGTAATGTAAAAGTCTCATGTTAAGTTATTCCAAAGCCAACGTAGTGTAAATTAAGTTAATGTACTGCGTTAATGATAATATTAATGCAAATTAAATGTTACGTAGTATTTATTGGTCAGTGTATTTAACTATCGGTGTAGCACAACGTCAAACTATGGTAATGGCAAATACCCTATAATGGCCCTATAATGCAAAGTGAATGTAGTGTAATATATATCAATGAATGTTATTAAGTGAACTATGTAAGCCAGCTAATGCAAATGTTAATATTAGTAGCGATTCAAATTGACTCTTAATAGTTCTGTAACAAACAAATGTAATTGTTAACTCGCCGAACGTTTGTCGAAAAAGATTACAAAGCTATGAATGACTATATAAATCTTATTACGCCCCAAAAATGCTCGCTGGACTGCCAGGCCGAACTCTGTGGGCTGCAGGTTTGTATTTTCTACTGATCAAGGTGCATAATTCCGCTTCGATTATCTTTAGGTCGGAAGCCTGGTTACTAGTGTCCAACCTACTGAGCCGATGATCTTCTCGCTCTGTATTCTGCATATCGTTTCGAAATAAAGATCACTTATTGTTCATTGCTGTCTCTCTCTGTTTGTCGAGTTTCATCACTTTCTGGTCATTCCTTCTTGGTGTTGCATTTTCAATCTCAGGTAGTGTATGTGTATATAAATACCTGGTGTCCTAAAATAGACCGACAGTTTTCAAATATTTTTGACAGGTTGAGGTTAAAAAAATCTTGCAGCAAATTCATGTGACAGGGTATAAATTTTCCCTAGCAAAGGTCCTAGATTTAGTTCAGAATTTTCCGAAAGATGGCGCTGCGTATTATAAACCCGTAAATCAAAGAAAAAGAACTGAAAAAAATCACATAACGATTTTTCAAAATTTTTTAATGAATGGAAATTACATTAGGATATTTTCGAAATGCCAACCATCTTCCGCAATCACATGTCGTAATTGGAGGACGAAATTAGCAGACATTTTCTGTAAAGTGGCCAATGGTCACTGGTTATTTCTTCAAGTCTCTCAAGCGTTCGGTGATTTTTCTGGTACACCTCATCCTTCAAGTGACTCCAAAGATTATCTCTCGGATTCAAGTCTGGTGAATACGGTGGCCACTACAATAATTTGGTTTCATATGAATCATGGGTAATTTAAAGCAATTACACTGTTATCAAAACAGTCCTCTTAAGAAGCTGAAAACTGTAGCAGTTCGGTGAGGCATGAACCGGGATGTCGCGGGTGATTCGACCAAGGCATTTCAATGCCCACAAAACCGTGTAAACTTTGAACATATCACTGTATCACGTAGAAAAAAGTGTCCAATAATATCTGGAAACAGCTGCCCATACAATCATTTTTTAAAAACAGAATGGAATACACGCATAAGGGTTCTCAATTACCCAAAATCACCAAATTTGCTTATTGACGAATCCATCGATGGGCTTTATCTGAAAATCGTATAGAGTTCGTATCAATACTGCCACCATCAATCATTTCGACCATTTTATTCGCAAGCATGTTCCATTTCCCTAAAGGCTCGGTCTGAAACGATTGCTGTGTTTGAATTCGTACGGGAACAATACCAGGCACTTACACGTTATGCACCGCCATTTTGCTCAATTGACATGCGGCTGTAGTTTTTCGGACCGATTTTCTAGGGAAGCGTGCGATTGTTTCCTCAACGACGTACACATTTACTTCTGTAACAGCCGACCGATGTCGTTTAACGGATCCGACTTTCTCATCCAAAAGACTATCTGTTCGTTTGAATTTCTCGTACAATCTTTTTATTGTATTCGACTGCGGCTGGAATTTGCACTGAAAGATTCTTCTTTTTGTTATAATACTGTCTTCCCTGTGGGTGGAATTCCAACACAAGGAAAATCCTTTCCTTTAAAGACTACGTCATTCTCAACACTTTCTTATAGAATCTGCTGTCCAGTTCTCTAGTACTCGTCCAGTCACAGCTAACACTCCTTTTACGTCAAAACATCAGCACCGTCTGCGGATGCCTATTTTGATGATTTGCATACATCAAAGCTGGAAAGAGCGATAGATGGGGACTTGCAGCGCCATCAGTAGGAAAAATTTTGAACTAAAACCTTGAATTCTGACAGCAAAAATTGATGCCCGTGGCATGAATTTGTTGCAAGAATTGTTTTTTTTTAACTTAAACCATTCTCCTATTATAAATTTTGGAAAACCGTCAATCTATTTTAGGACACTCGGTATATATATAAGTTAAAAATACGTTAATTGAAATTATAACTTAAGTTAACAATCACCCCAAAACTTTTCATTTTAATTTGTGTATCTTCCTATTTTCTGAAAGTAGGAATTATGTGTAACAACTTGTACTGGATTGCGCTTTTTCTAAATTTAATCCGCTTCGTGGTTTCTTATGTAACCTTGCAATGCCCTTACTCGGCTTGAAAGCGTTACCTGGCTTTTATTTTCCCAGTCCTTTGTACTACACATTTCTTTCGATTACAGAAATATTTTAAATGACAAAAATATTCATGTTTTGGCAATATCAAATAAAAAAAAATTAAATTTGGTCAAATAACGAGCCCTAACTTTTAATTCGATTTCCCGGTTACATACTTATATTTGGAAACGTTTTATAGTCATTACGAAAAAGTAAAATTACAAAAGGTTTGACTCTTATAGGACAAGAATTGACCGGGATATTTAATTTCAATATTTGCGATTTTTTATGCCCTTTTCAATTTGCCCCGAGGGATCGATTAATTAAGTTAGAATAATACGAGGAATTTTAGAAGAATACGGGGAAGTTAGAATAAATAATACGAGGAAGTTTAAATGAATGCAGCAAAACATTGTGTATAATTTAACATGCTGTACAAGGAAGTCGTATGGTGTCCATATCAGATTTTGTTACTAACCTTATTGCGATATGTATTCTATATTTTCAAAAATTCATGGTCGCCTTCCAGATTTTGTGGGCCTATCATAATAGTAAATCAAGTTTTATCGCCGGTTTTAAACGATTACAGCTTGGTTCGCGGCCCACATTATGTTTTTTTTCCAGCAAACTACCTGAACAGCCTCCTGTGCCCTAGTTATCTAATGGGGTATGTACTAAGTACCTCATTTGGCCAAATTTATCTTTGAATCAGCTTGTTTCGATAAAATGGTTGTAGAATTTCCAGAAGTTGTGACATCGTTTGATCGAGCAGGATGAACACCTTCAACTCATACTACCTATAGTAGGTTGATAGAGTCAAATTCTGCTTTAAAAGACCTTGACTTGAGCTGTCATGGAATAATTCTAAGCGATAAACCATCTTCCTTACATTTTTTTTCTCCTGTAGTATTGCGTTATAGGTAAGCTTGTGAACAAAACTACAAAAATAAAATTATCTCGTGAATCTGTGACTGACCATCCCAGTGTCTTTCGCATTTTGTGCCGTACTCTGTATTCTCGCAAAGTTATCGTACTATTATTTGCAATTAATTTCATAACAGTCATCTGCAATAAAGAATTTTAATGTATTTTAAGAATTTTAATGTATTTTCTAAGAAAGGGTCAAGGTAGGTCTACTATATAGTGTTGGAGTTCGTCTTTTTATTGTAGCGAAAAATTTCGCGTATCGAATTTCAACGAAAATAGCCATTTTGCTTTGCCCGCTTTTTGAATCCATCTGTTTTTTTTTCCCAAAATGGATCTTAAAATGGATTCAGAAGAGATTTCAACCCTGACTTCTGTACGTACGTAGGTACATATGTATGTATCTCGCATAACTCCAAACAAGATAGCCGAAAAACGTTGAAATTTGGTATAGGGATTGGCGTAACACTTAGTTGTGCACCTCCCTTTTTCGTTTCAATGGGTCTCTATAAATATATGTATAGATATATACCGTCTTTTTGTGAAAATAAGACATCCTCCGAAAATAAGCCCTATCGTGATTTTCGGAACTTTTTGTAAAATAAGAAATGCCCCGAAAATAATCTCTAGTTAAAATTATGTGACAAAAAGAATTCGTTAAAAAATGCTGTTGATTTATTAAGTAATAATATGTTTAGCTTTCCTAATACTCGTATTTCAGAGAAATGTTTGAAACAAAATATTCCGAGAAATTAATTGTTTACCTCTATAGTTCGTTTCAAATTAATTCTTGGAATTTATCTTAAAAATACAACATAAGGCAGCAGTCTACATTGAGCGACGGTGCAGGTATACAACGTTCATTCATTTCAGCCTTGTAAGTAGTATTATTTCCTCATACGTAATTTTATTTAAAAATAAAGTGAATAATTTTTAACCCCAGTTAAAATGAGTACAAAACGAAAGTTATTCCGTCGAGTACAAAAAGGGAATCGTAGAATACTCCAGGGATGTAAATCTTGTAGCATTCTGTAAAGAGAAGATGCTGGATCTCCGTATGGTTCGTAAATGGCGTGCAGACTACGATTACCTGTGTCAACTGGTGGACCAAGGAAATGAGAAAAAACGCAGAGTTGGATCAGGTCGGCAGCCGTTATTTTCTGAGTTGGAAGATTGCGTCTGGGAATGGATTGCAGGCAGGAGAGCAATGGCTTTGGTTGTGCGCAGGGCTGATATTCAAAAATTTGCCCTTGAAACAGCAATTGAATTTGATGTATCCACAAAAGAATTTAAAGCATCGTCACACTGGTTGGACAATTTCCTTAAACGATATGAACTGTCTCAACAACATTGTTTAACATGGAAGGCAATGAAGTTGTTAAGCGTGCACTTGCGTTTAAGCTTTTTGTTGATGGCATCGATTTTTCGAAATACCAACTCTCCAACACGATTGCTATGGATGAGACCGTGGTATACCTAGGCCAAGGAGCTCAAACGACAGTTCACCACAAGGCTTCTTCGTCAATTTACGTTCCTTCTACCGGTTACGATAGTGCACGTGTTATCTGTATTTTGGCGATTCGTTTAGATGGCAAGAAAGTATCGCCATTTTTAATCACTAAAGGTAAAAAAGACCAGATTCAACGTGTTTCAGGAATTTATGTCATTGAAAGGGAAAACGCCTGGTGCACCCAAGCAGTTATAAGAAAGTGGGTTGCTTTTATGCTGCCACCACTGTTGAGGGGTCAGAACAGAGGTTTACTAGTTTGGGATTCAGCCAGTACTCACCACGCTAAAGACATGAAAAACTTTCTTGCTGAGAGGAAGTTTGATCAAATAATGATTCCGGCAGGAATGACTGGTTACCTCCAGACACTTGACATTGCAATCATTTGCCGATGGAAATCAATGAATATATTGAAAACAGAACGTTGAAAAATCATCGAGGTAAATTTGTAAAACCAGGCTTACAAGAAGTTGTGAATTGGGTAAAAAATTCATGGGACAAAATAACTGATAGTGATGTTTCCAATGCACTACGAACACGCTACTTAGACAAGAAGTATTCATTTAACGATAGCTATATCGCAAGACATGAGAGATTCGGATCAATGATTAAACAGGAAATGGATTTGGAAGAAAATCAGAATGTAATTCAGAATTTTATTTATGACGATGTTCCAGAAGAAGATGACACGACTGTAATTGAATAAATTTAAATTTCTGTATTCTGTGTAAAATAAATATTAAATAAAAAAATATAAATATACTTTTATTTTTGCCCTCCCACAAAAATAAGCCCTAGCGCGTATTTTGGACCAAAAACGAAAGTAAGACAGTGTCTTATTTTCGGAAAAAGACGGTATTCCCACTCTATTACCCGGCTCGGTGAGCTGAGATATTTTCTATTCTTAAATGTTGGTAAATTCTACATTTCTTGCTTTAAAAGTGATTGAATTATGTATTTTTTATGTTCCGGTTAAGTCTTTTATGCATTTAGTTAATCTACATGCAGTAGTTGTAGAATTATAAACACATACAGTGTATTTTTGAGTGCCCCTACGCATCTCAGATACTATATGCTTACAAACATCCATGGCTTCTCGGGCATTCAAACCCTAAGCCAAGGAACGATACAGAAAACAGGAGCACTAAGCTCTTTGACATGTTCAAATAACCTAACTCAACTACTTATTAGGAGTAAAATTATGCTAATAATACATAAATAAACCGAAAATGAAAACTAAAATACCCTAGCAATATTAGGTACAAAAAACTGCAGTCAAACTTCATATAAGGATGTAAACCGAGAAATAAACAGCAATGCATTTTGCGTATTAGTGAAGACAAAGTTGAAAATTAAATTTTCTGTGTTGTTTTATTTAAGCAGCATTTTTTTATCCCAAAGGGCGTTAACCCGGAAGCGCTATTAATTTCGTTTTGCCATTTTGCGTTGATTCACTTTTCAAACTGTTGCCACCAAATATTACAGCCCTGTGTTATATTTAAAGAAATTAAGTAATGAATAATCTGCATAAATGTATGTATGTTTATCGCATTGTGATAAAACAACGGTACCTAGAGCCACCATCCAATTTTGGATAACGTAATCCTCCACCGAATATGGGCATCTGAAAGCCTAATTTGGAATTTAATTATCTATTTCATATTTTGTAAAACTTTAACGAATTTTTGATGAATAAACTGAAACGACTTAAAGGAGAGCCATGGTAACACTCTACGGGGGGGGGGACTTTTTATCTAAAGCACGCGGAATTCTAAAGATACACTCATTTTAAAATTATTTTGCGATACTGCTGTTGAACTGCATTTCTGGGTTTAAGTGCGAAGAACATGATGTTTAAAAAATAAGGGTAACACACAAAACGTTCAAAAACGCCCCTTTGGACGAACTTTGAAATCTGAAACCTTTCAGATTTTTTTATTAGCTTTAAATCAAATTTCATAATTTTCTTCACAGTTCCTGCAGAGATATTTAAAAATTTTACGAGAGCTATATGGGAGGGGGATCTGGATTTTCCTTTAAAACGTGAGATGCGACTTTAGATTTAATAAAAGTTGTACGTCGCTTTGTCAGGTATGCATTTTTTTGCCTTCTTTTCAGTCAGATATAAACTTTGAAGTTTCTTTCCTTTCACATTCATTACGTCACTTATTTTACTTGTAGAAATATTAAAGCCATGCTTTTCGTATCTTTTTTGAATCATTGAATAAGAGTATTTCTCTTTGGAAAGTGCAAAAATATAGCCTTCGGTCCACTGTTTAGTTTTCGGCAACATTTCAAAGAAAAGAATATTTGTAATGCTGGAAGAGTTTGATGCCAGTCACGTTTATGTTTTAAAATTAATATTTCAATTCCATTATTAAGATCAAAATCGTTACAAAAATGTGCGCATGTACGTATATGTACCTTTTATGTATCTCTTTTGCCTCGTTCTTGCGTGAATAACACGAATTCATCGACTACAGCAGATACTAGTCTGTAAAAGTGACGTAATGTTCAGACATTTGAAACTGAAACAAAATTAATGAAATTGGAGAAAACGATTAAGTAACTCTTCACGACCCTCATTTGAAAACGATGCCACGCGTATCCCTAAAGCATTGGGCTTCGCTTCATCGTGCGTATTACCGCGATGTTTTGCGATTGTGTAGGCGCTCCTCTCCTCGTCAACAAACTTCCCCAAGGCCACGTTCCTGCCAAAGACAATGAGACAGCCAAAAGTTGTGCGACGTTCCCAGCCTCTTTGTTTTTCTCTCGCGCATTTTCAGGGCTCGCGCTTCCGCGATGGTCGCTTTGTGCGGCGACACTGCCTGCATGTGAAGTCATTTTTCATTTCACGCATCGCTTGCTCCCTTCTAAAGGGTGGGCGCCCGCTGTTCCAATGGAACGGAATCTTCGAATCAAATTCTCTGACGGGCCGACGTTTCTTGGACGTCAGCTGTTAAGCTGCTGTCACGAAGACCTTCACATCAGCTGCATAACGCTCTAAATGCAGCTTATGGGTGCCAGTCATTTTTTATGTTTGTGTCTGGGCATCGTTTTGAAAAGATAGGACACTCACAGTGGTAAGCAATTCCGAGAAGGGAAGAAATCTTGAAAAAATCTGCTCTTTCGAAGATTAAATCGTTTGCTTTGCAAGTGGTAATACTGCGCTTACTCGAGAGATTATGGTCTTCAAATGGTTGGAAAGGGGGGAGGGATAAGAAAGGTCATGAATGTTCATTGAGTTCGCTTTTTGGGAGGGGGGGGGGTATGTGAGGTGTGTATCTATCTATTTTTATACCCACGCTTTTCGTGCCAGAACGTAAAAGAGACAGCGAGCGTTTATTCGGATTAAGGTAGAAAGAAGTGCTATTTAAACAAGAATTTCGAAAGTTAGTTTTTAGAGCAGGAGCTCTTCAAAAGCTTTCCGCCCGCGGGCCATATTCGCTCTTTCGTGAAGTTTCGAGGGCCGTGATTCAGTTAATTCGTCGTACCACGGCAATGCAATTGTGATGCACAGCATACATATTTTGACTTTAGTTAATCTGCGTGCAATAGTTGTAGAATGACCTGCAATTTAAAAGTTGATTAAGTGCTACTAAGCCTAACGAAGCCGCCGTTTGTTTACATTTTAAACTCTTGCTTTGTTTGAAGACGTTTTGAGTTTTTCTGTATTTTTGCCTGGTCGCGAAGTGACAATGGATTGAATAAGAAATGTATATCTAATGAAATTCGAGGAAATAAGTTTAAATGAAGTGCGGCAAAAAATATGTGTAATTTAAAAGACGTTTGAAGAGGTCATGCGTGTTCACGTGAGATTTTTTATGTACAGTGTTACAGTATTTCACTCATTATAAATTTCTAAACAGTTGTGTAATGTTTATAATATGTTTTAAAAAGAACGTACATAATAGGCAACGCGTTTCTAGATTGGCTGTTATATAAAACAGTTAATGTGTACGTTATTTGTTATTTTCAATTTTATAACATTATTTTTAAGAAACCCCTGTCGGGCCGGATCATTAGCTCTCGCGGGACAGATTCTGCCCCCAGGCCGTAGTTTGGAGACCCCTGTTTTAGAGCGTACCTGCCTATTCCAGGCCACATTGGGCCGTGATTATTAACGGCTTTGCTGTTGAGTTGTAAGGTTTTAGTTAAACTAACCAAGTTTTATTTTAATTTAAATCTTTTCTATCTCCTCTCTGTTTCAACTTCCTGTCAGAAGAAGCGCGCGGTTTCAGCTTATGCTAATTTTTGAAGTACAGCCAAGTACTATTTAAGCCAGAGGTAGAAACCTCTCGGTGTGTGAGAGCTTAGACTCAGATCACGGTTATTCCGCTCAACGTTCGCCTGACCAGCTAGCAGTTAAAATTTATAAGCCATAGTGCTTACTACGTGATTGCATTGTAAAACAAATTAAAGTGCGGTAGTATTTAGTATATCTTGCTACGCACCCTTTTCGGTAGAGGCCAACTTCCGCGAATTGCTCTGCGAAGCAAAGTTTAATTTAATTTCTATTTAGGTATTTATTTTAATTTATTTGATTGTTAAGTTCGACCCAAGAGCGGTCTTTTACGTTCTGTATCTCTTCCGAGTTGGGAAGTTTGTATTTAATAGTAATTGAATAAAAGAGGATTTCAAATCCCTTCACGTGCAGTTATTATCCAGCCCAGCAGATACATCAGAACATAGCGTACCTTCCGCTCCCTGTTCCAGTTCAGGACTGAATATTTGAGGTTAAGAACCCTTTACAGAATTTACCATGTTCTCAAAGAATACACACAGAATACTAAGTCCTGACAGAGTGTTTCTAACCATTTGGTTTTCTCTCGCCGGTTTTCTGCAAACCAGCGCCTTGCTTGCGCGTTAAATTATCCTGTGAGCCGTTAGACTGATCTGCAAGATTTTTGAAATCGTTCAACATTACGGATTTCTGTTAAGTCAGAAGTGCTTGGCTTCGTGTAAACCCGAATTGGGTCATTGTTAATTTTATGTTCGTATTAAAAGGGTCTTATACACCCTTCTTCTGACTGTTGTTTTGTTTCACAAGGCTAGAAGATAATTCCTCAGTCAGTCTTTTTAAGTCTATAGTGTATGTTTCCTAAGAAACATAAATAGATTTTATATGTAAGTTAAGACGTTTATAAATGATACACCGCGTCCGCAAGTTTTTACCCGTCCTTTAATTTTACAACCCTTTAGTTATATTTATACTTCCTGTTATAGAAATGTTTTAAATGACGCATATATTCATGTTTGAGTATTTTTAAATTTACAGAAATCACTTTTGTAAAAATTATGAAATCTAATTTTTTACTTATAATTAGTAAGGGAACAAATATATTAATTTAAAACTTTACTTTCCTAAATGTACTAAATACTTCCCTAAAGAAGTTTTTTTTTAATTTGTACTTTTATTTTTAGGATAATTTAAGAAACTTTTGTACACGTTACAAAAAATTAAAGACAAAATGTTTGTCTCTTATAGAGCAAATATAGATCAAGATATTTAATTTCAAAATTTAGAATATCTGACTTCATTTGCAACTTTCCTTGACGGGTCGGCTGATAAATAAATTAGAATAATTCGAGGAAGATTTTTTTTTTCTCTTAAATGTCTTTCAGTGGTATTCTTTCGTCATTTCCTAATGCGTAACATTTCTTAATTTATAATTTTGTTGATTAAAGTAGTGACTGAGGGGGGCTTTGGCAGTCATTTCTCACCAAAGGGAAAATCAGAGAAAAGTGAATCCAGTAGCATACCCTTTTTTCGCGATCGCAGTTATGCCACGAATCTAAGTAGTATGGAGTGAGATAAATTATGGCTTTGGAGGTGGAACGGAGTCATGCCACATAGCAGAAAAGTAAATGTGATGCAGAAATAAACGAAAAGTGTGATGATGATATCTCTATCCACTTCTATACCTTAGAAAGTCCTTTCTTATAACCGCCAAGAAGGGATAGTATAACGTATATATTTAGTTTTCTCACATATCTAGAGATCGTGCGATTCAACTGTACTTAAGCATTAATGTCGTGATCTGCGATCTTCAATGTGGAATCTGTTAAATAAGCTGTGTTACTTTTTTTCTCGTATGTACGGGTTCGTGGATTTGGAGTGAATAACCACAACACTTGATGAAAGTATCGAAACGTACTTTATTAGCCAGTATTTTTCAAGACAGCTCCAAAATCACGCTTTTACAGTCGTCGAAGAACTACTATAAAAACGCCGAGGCAATCAGCGATACAGCCTTCAGGCTATCAGGCTATAACGGTAGAGACAGCTTCACGGCAAAGCACCAGAGTACAGCTCCCGAGTCGGTTCAGTCGTTCTCGGAGCTCCACACTCTTAAGATAAAACTCAACGAGGAACTAACTCGTGATCAAACTGGATAGACTGCGAGACACTGACTGACTGACTCACTGACTGTTAACTAACTGACTCTCCGCCTACCAGCAGGGTTTATATAGCTTTTGGCTATCGATCGAGAACATTCTGGGTCAAACCGGTAAGAATTCGTTCCAGAAAGTTCTCTATCCGTCTATGGCATATCGCCAATTTTCGCCAATCCAAAATACTGGATCCATCGAGAGAAAGCCTGGAGCCTCGACCGTCCAGGAGCCTCGACGGCCAGAGAAGATCGCTGTTTGTTCATTTCAGCGAGGCGTAACAGAGGGGCTACAGCTTCTCAGCTCTCTCGGGACCTGTATGCAGCCACAGGAACCCGTGTAACAAGGGTGACTGTTTCCAAAAGACTGAATGAGAGAGGGTTGTTTGCCAACTTGGCAACCATTTGGCGACATTTTGGTCCGCTCCATATGTAACTGTAATTAATCTAGATATATATCCGGCTCTCATATGCCTTCCAGTAATTTCGAGAAGTGGAAAGTACTAGAGATTTCTCGGCAACCCGGACAAAACTATATAAGACCGGTGAGAGTACGAGTAGTAGCTGTTCAGTTTAGCGTGAGTTCGGAGTATGGAGATATCTCCGTGTTAGCTTCTCTGTTTAGATGCACTTTGCATTGCGTCGTGTTTAACGTTCTTAGTAGTTTAAAGTGTAAGTACCGATTGTGCTCCGTGATATTGTGAAGAACTATACCAGTATTTTTGAGGAAAATTGCAAAACTCTAAAATCTTTATTTCGGTAAAAATAAATTTTATCAAACTATCATCGGTTCTGTGTGCATTCAGTTTGTTACAAACCTGTACGCATGCAGCAAATATTAACCTTTATTTTACAACCTTTTAAATGTTCTACGCATGACTATGACCGACTTTTTAAAAAAATTAAATGTCATATACCTGACTTCGTCCTAGTGTCTTATCTGAATGACCTGCTGCTTTATTCTCAACTTCTATTTGTCCTACTTAGTCGAATCAAGAATGCAATGAAATGAATCGGCACCCCTTTCAAATATTCTTGATTGTTTCCATTCGAGAAAGAATAACTCTGATATTACTTCAAGTTTGGGTGTTATGTCTATTGAATTTTATTGTTGTTTTGAGTTTCGTTAGCCTGGAAATAAAGTAGTTTATCACTTCTTAGAACAATGGAAGTGTCGATTAGGAAAGAAAGAAATTTTCGCCATTTCGAAACATCTGTTATCTTTGAAGAACCCTTGTTGTATGACTTTTTCGGTGCGTCTCAAGTTATAGCTTGTTTTTATGTTAAGCTTGTTTACTGGGATTTAAGTTTGTTAAACATCAAAACAATTTATTCCATAAAAATGATCTTACGAATAATTTTCAGTTAATTTGATTATTATTTAGCGTAATGCTATGTCAGATTATGCCACCTATAAATTTGTTTTATTACCGGTGACCTGGCACAAAAGCTAAAGAAAGAAAGAAGAAGGAGCCTGGAGAAAGGCTTTCACATGTAATTGTAATAGAGTAAACAAAAAATAGGGAGATCCTTTAAGAGGATAGCTCATTAGGCACTTAATAATTAATCTGTCTCATTTGTTTTTGGCCATTAGAAATGAACGTCAGTTGCTGAATTTTCTGAAATAAAGAATAGATAATATTCTGAAATAAATAATATTCTGAAATAAAGAATTTAAATAATTATAATAATAATTTTAATTCTGATATAAATAATATTCTGAAATAAAGAATTTTTTTAGCAACTTAAAAATTCTTTTTTCAAATGGTCTGCATTCGTCTGGAATGGCTCAACATTCATCAGTCATTTAGCCATCTCATCGCTAAGAACGCTTCGCAGACTACACGAAGAAGGTTAGAATAAAAGGAGTAAGCCTTCTTCGTATACCTTTTTCCTTTTTACTTACTTGTACGAAGTAAAAAAGAAGTGTTAGATTTCGTAATTTTTTCCACATTCAATTTTTTTAATTTAAAAATGCCGAAGCATGGATATTTACGTCATTTGAAACATTTTTGTATTTTGAAGTCTAACGGCTGCGAAAATGAAGGCCGGGTAAGGACTTTTGTGGACACGGTGTATAAATATTTTTTATTCCTTCAAAAATAAAAAGACATTCGTAATCATTTCTTGGGCCTTGTTATGTGCATGCTGGGAATTTAGTCTCTCTTCAAAAAATATATATTGTTACAATTCTCAACGTTGTCGTAGAATAATTGCCGGTATATTAAAAGTTTCGTTTCGCATCAGGAAGTCGTCTTCTATTTTTCTCCCTTTGCGAACGCCTACCGTGAAAGGAAAGGGCGTGTTCGACCTAGGTAACGGTTTTGCAGCACGCGCGCAAGACTGAATCAGCTGTTCGCCTGACAACCCGCTTGTTCATCGGCTGGCTTAGTCGCTTAGTTTGCGCAATGTCTATCAATCCATGAATCATGCGCATTCGGCTCGACTAACTGGCGCATGGGTGCGATCGTGTTGTCTTTTATTATTTCTGTCCGTCAAACCACATTCACGGACACAACGCCATCTCGAGCCGAAAATGAGAACTAATCATAATGCCTCATTAGTACGCTAAAGAATGGTTTGTGGTCTTCTGCATCATATTGTATAAATAAGGGAAATATTTGTAATTAATATGAAAAATAATTTTTGTTTAATAATCATCTGTTTTAATAATTCACAAGAATGTTCGAAACTGCATTTCTGACGGCACCTACAATCACCGAATTTTGAATACACATTGTCCTCCACTCGAACATGTTCACTTCGAAGCCAAATTTCGAATTCTTTTAATTAAAAAAAAAAAAATACAGCCCAAAAGGGCCATTAGTCTCAAAATGCGGTTTTCCGTTGTCTCATTGTTCATTAGAGTCTGTTGCCATTCGGAAAAACGAAAGATATTACTCTCTCCTATTTAATATGGCCCACCAGCGGCCGAGCGGTAAAGACGCTGAACACTGGTAGTTCGGTCCGAGGTTCGAATCCCGCGAACGGGCTGGCTGCATGGGCGTTTTCGTGTTTTTCCCCATGTGTAACGTGTATACGAGCCAGTTTCCCTTAGAAAGTCCTCCACGAAGGCATCCCTCCCTTTAGGCAGATAGCCCTCTGTGCTTTGCCATAATTAAGTAACCTAACCTATTTAATATGTCTGTTATTAATGAACGAACTAAAGTATTTAAGAGCCATAAATGCAGTTCTTAAGAATATTACTTTTACTACTTCACTGTTTTTACTTTTTAATCGGATTAACTTAAATAAATATGCATTTAATTCGTGACATATCTAATTAAAAACATGAAATATTTTTATAGAATTACATTACATATTTTTCGCTTTTTTAACATGCAGAAGATGTATAAGGTTCCTGTGTTAGCATATTCATCTGATATCCTATAAAAGTGCATATTCATCTGATATCCTATAAAAGTGCATATTCATCTGATATCCTATAAAAAGTTACGCCGTTCCACCTGAGTCATATCGATAATGTCTACTGTTTAACTACTTTAAACAAGCCCTTCTGGACGATCTTTAAAATCTGAAGACTTTTTTTTTAACACACACGCTGAACAGATTTTTTTTTCTCTTTTCGGTTCACTTTTTTAGGCTCCGATCTGTCCTCTCTATGAGATGCGCAATCGGTATTTCTGCGTTTCTGCATCTGGGTGTTCCCATTCCAGTGTTTCTAAATTTGTTTTTAATTCATATATATGTAATAAAAACAAATGTTAGAAGCACTGATGTAGGAACACTGAAACGTAGAAACGCAGAAATACCGATTGCGAAGCACGTAGATCCATTTATATTGAAGAGGAGGAATTCTGATTGCGTAGAATGTTAACTCTTTAATGACTAGTTAAGTTGGCAGTCGAAATAGTTTAAATTCCATTTTTATTTAAACTGACACTTAAGGCTGCAATTCACTTGGCACTCTAATCGCGCATATTACCAAAAATGTAAATTAACATTTACATTTTTGAATATTATTGCGATACGAAGAGAGCACGGCGAATGGGCATCTAACAAGCAGCAAAGATACAAGCAAAGTGCGCATTTATTCAATATACATGTTTTGATTTAGGTAGAAAAGTTTCAGTTCTCAAAATCTAGAGTTCGAGTTCCCATTTAGCTACGTCATCAACATTACACAAGCCATGCGCCATACTTTTATCTAGGAATGAGCAGTGCAGAAATGCTAATAAATCAGATTTTTTTTTAAAAAAACTTTTTAAGAACTGCATTTTTTGCTTTATAATCGCTTAATTTGTTAGTCAACCCTAAGCAAATTTAAATTTGAAAACTAAATATCTTACGCTTTGGAGCGACACCTTTGGCCCGTCCCCCGAATGACAACAGGCTGGCACGTGCAAGATAAAAGTATTTTATTTTAAGTAATGGCAACAGACTTCTTTTAAGTAGTCCACTTTGTTAATTAAGTTGGATGAATGTCTTACATTTTTCCGAATGACGACTGGCGCGCAGAAGATAAAAATGTTTATATCGAGCGGTGTTGCCACTGCTTCTTTTTTAAACCGCTGAATTGGTTAATCAAAAATTAATTAAGTTCGTACAAAGTATAAAGTAAATAAAAAACAAATTCAAAATTATTGTAAATTTATGCGGCATAAAATTTTTTCATTTATTTAAAAAATTATCAAGAAAAATAAAGCGTGTCGAATTCAAAAGAAGCAATCGACGGAAAAACTGCAAATGAAGGATTTGCGGTAGAAGTGTAACTGGTAAGTCATTTAAGAGTAATATGTACTTATTAATAATATTTTCGTAATGTGTACCGATTAATAATTTTCTTCTAAAACTTTTACACGAATGCTACAATAATATCATTAAAAGTATGATTAATAAATGACGTACGCTTTAACACATTGACTTCGAAATATATTTTTACTTGTACGAAATAAACAGAGCATTGTAATCGCGAAAAATGTCCAGTATCATACTTCAATGAAAATATTCATTTTGACTGCTGTCAAATCCATTTCAACGATGTTTTTGCATGGCATCTACACAGAATAAAGGAATACGTTTTTCCGAAAAGGATTGTAAAATGTATTCAAAAGAGATTTGTTTCGTGAACTGAAAATTTTCTAAAACAGAGATGTATTTCGTAAATACCTTTCTATTATTCAGCTATAATTTCAAGGATTTTTCAGTATTCTTAATCTTTAAACATTGATTGAAACACAATTGGCTGATTTCTGTTTTAATTAAAATTTTGTAATTTTCACTTCCTTTATTATTATAGTGGCATTTTTACTGTAAATATCACCTTTCACAAGAAATCCAAACAATCATTAGCCTTATTTCTATGGTTACATTTTAATGTGAAATTTTATGAGGAAAAATCTGTTTAATGTGTGTTTATTAATCGATTAAAAGTTTTTTTTTTTTTTATTTTTTTTTTAAATGATCAGGTAAGAATAAATTTTAGTCGGACAAGACTTGATTCGAATTCCATTCCTAATTATAATCACTACTACTGTTTGTTAAACAGAGAAAGTCTTCTGATTTTCACCAGGCAAATTAGGGCAAAATATCAGAATCTAAGCTCTTCATGTTGCATTTTTATATCATTATGATAAACATTCATATATGATAATATTTAATAACCGATCACAAAAAAGAATATGTATTTTCTTTCCCAATAATTATTAACATAATCTCTACAAAATGAGATATTTTGTTGGAAGATTTATAGCATTCTGTCTGCTGTGAATATATACTAAACCTTATTCACATGTCCGTCTGTTAAATCTTCAGAAGCCTCCTCCTGAAATGACCTCTTTCTGTTCGAATATTGTCTGTTACAATTTCTTTATGAGCACGCGAGTTGCACATGAATATTAATGTAGAAGAATTTTATGATTCGCCTGTCGCCTACAATTGCGGATGTTGTAACTTTATGGGTTTCGAGCTCGATCAATCTTCCTTATTCTGCTCTGTTATTGCTTATTAACTCAACACGGTACGGGTTTTGATTTCTTAAGTTGGTGCTGCCATCTACTAGGCAGATGTTAAACTAAATACTACAAAATCGAATAACAAGCAACAGAAATGGACATAACGACATCGCGGTAATGCTGACATTTTTATGGCTTGGTATTGGTTTCCTATCGTTTACCTCTTTGGCATTTTTTCGTAACAAATGCTAAACTAATTCGGTGAATTTAGTTGAATTCAACTAGAAGGAAGATGAGATTCATTTTGAAGGTTTAGTAAATGGGAAGAGGAAACTGTTACAGTCGAATTAATTGTATGGGAGAAATAAAATAAAATCGTAATATAACGCATTGTTACGAATATTTATCCATGTAAATAATTTTGGTGCCATTATATGCAAATTCTATTGTCTGTTGTATAATGAAAGGCCTCCGAAATATGAAGCATTGCCGGAAAAATAGCGTGTTAGTCCATTTAACATTAAGATCAAACTAGCGGGATAGTGCCAAGCTGGCGATGGTTTTCGTGACTATTTTTATCGCCAAATTTGGCGAGAAATCACCGAAAGTCGCCAGACTTGGGGACATTTTGGGGTATAATAACTGTATAACTGTAATTGGTCTGATCCCGTTTATATAACTGTAACTGTTTTCCAGACGAGTTTCCAACGAGAAAGCCAAGTTACTGCAAATTTTTCCGCTGACAAGAGGGGTGCGTATATAAAAGACCGGGGAGTGCATCTCTTCGACACTTATGATTTTACCTTCCCTTCTGGCCTGTGAATTTTGGGCCCCTTTTTGCTATTTTACCAGTCTCTCTTCGGAATGTCACAGACAGGCCATTTCATACTTAAATCGTCTTTTGGGCACCTTATATCATGTTAACCAGACAACAGGGTACCCATGTGCACGCTAGTCGCAGTATATGTCGAAAGTTGGGGAACAGTTTAGTTTTGTTCAGCTGAGAGTATTAAAACATCAAGGGTTAACAGGTGCGAGTCCAAGAGCAGACTGCTAAACTCAGCAAGAGCATGAGAAACCTTAGCATAACCTCTACTATGACGTCAAAATCTAAATCCTTTCAGATTTTTTGTTAATTTAATATAATTTTATTTTATTTTTTAATGGCACAGCTGAGTGGGCACTAGTATGATTTCTGCTTTTTGGTATATGAAAGAAACGACCCACCAGTAATTACAGATATAATAATTATTATGCACAAATTGTTAACTTTTTCTGTTTGTATTTTCGTCACACGACTTCAAACTCTAACTTACCAGGCATTAAACAAAAATCGAATCCATATAAAAACATTTATTTTAATTATGCTTTTTTAAATCTTGCTAAAATTAAATATATATAATAACTGATTGAATGAAAAACAAATATGCAAATTTACACACAATGTAACAGAGTCAAGTTGTACACAATGTGTCCCTGTAAGTTTAGTATGATAGAATGCATGTCGAAACAAGTCTTATGTGAAAATAACTACAATTAGAAGAATTATCTTTAATTTATAACGAATCATGTACATAATAATTTATTTTTATTAAGATAATTGACTTCATTTTAATATTTATACGTTTAACATTTTAGTGTATGAATATTACAGTAAACTCAATCTGACTTATTGAATATGTATGTACTCGTCAATAACATTATTCTTGACACGTGATCAAATATGACTAACAATTATCATTACAGACGTCACGAAATTTATACATATATCCCCAAAGCATATTCGTTGCAGATGTACTGATTCTGGCGTCGATGCCAACTTTTAGATCAACGTCTACAGATCAGGAAATCAAATAAGAATCCTCACAACGTATTTTATTTCACGTTTTTTATAACAGCGTAATAGATAATTAAAATGCAATAACACGCCGAACAAATATTAATTTAGAAATCAAACAACAAAAATCAGCGTTGTATTTATCTGAGTAAAATTTGAAAATATAATGCTGTTTTTTGTTGTTTCATTTCTAAATTATCATAATAGATAATTATTGTGTATAATTTTTTTTATTGTGTGGAAATGTTAGGTTTAGTGAATTAGGTGTGCAAACAACTACTTTCATTCAACTTAAAATGCATATTAGAAAATAATTGCGGCTCCTTTGACAAATTCGTTCGAGAATTTGCCTCCAGACGGCACCACAGAAAAGATGATGACTAATTTCTTCTGCTTCGGATTTTTTTTAAAACTTCAAAGTGATAATTTGTAACAACTGTAAAGCAGTTATTTAAGGGGTGAGAAAACGGAAAGCAAGAATCTGCTCTTATAAAACTTTGTATAATGTAATCGGATGAATTCGGAAATTTTTTGTTATCGCGCTAAAAGGGATATGATGTATAAATATTTTTCCGTGCGTGCTTATTGTGGAGGACTTTATAAAAGTTTAACACTTTCCTTCTAACCTGAATAATAAAATCCGACTTAAAATGTAATTAAGTTTGATATTAACTAGGAATTTCTGGTTGGCGGCAGTTTTATATTTTCCAACACTGAAAACGTAAACAATCTGTCTATGTAGGGCTTCTCATACGCACTGTTGCGTTGAATCTACCTGAATATGATTTCATTGCGTCGTTCTTGCCTTTAAATTAAATCCGGCTCCATTCCATAAATCTTGAAAATAAGTTTTTAAAATAAACAATTACATTTTCTTGCTTAAGAAAGCCGAAACTTTATTTGCTAACACATTTAAGGAAATCAAAACATTATTGTACTCTTTCTTACTGTTGCCAAACTACAAAAACAAAATGCCGTCTAAAATAAAAGAAAAACAATGGCCGTTGAATAGCGTTTACATGGAGCTCGCAACACTCGCACATTCCAGCGAATTCTGTAGCTGTAACATACATATCCATTAACTTTATGTAAATTTAAGTACCTTCAGCAGTCGTAGAATACTTTTGGAATAGATATCGAGAAAAGTGTGAAAATACTGTAAATATCTATGGTTCAGATTTTGTAGGAAGGATGACAAAAAAGTACCTTGACTACGAATTTGTTTTGCAATGGTTCGGTTGCTTTGAGTCTATATCTAGCTGTACTTTTCGTCTTCCTGTATGAGTTTATGTATCTTAGTATATCTCGGTGATTTAATTATTTGTAAAGAATCCTAATATATGCATCGTAACTGACAGTCAGATTTTTAACTACATTAACATCAACTGTTTAATTGTAAACAGTTTTTAACGCTGAAAAATCTTGCTGTTTTTTTGTTTGTTTGTTTGTTTACTTTGGGTTTCCTGGGGTAAATTTCAAGCAAAATCTTTATCTGAGTAAAACGAAAGAGGGTGATATGTTTGTTATTTTAATATCCTTCGATGAAAAGTAATTTCTGTTCATTAAAATTCATCGAGATAATACAGTAAAAGACTGACAATTCGTAGATCACTAAATATTGGTAATTGGGATCGTATTGAAATCCCGGCAAATGGGATTTTGATGGTTTTATTGATCTATTTATTCAAGTGTGCCATGTAAACATGACCCAGTTTTCTTTAGGAAGTTACAACAGCATTTCGTCCTCTTAGGCAGTGTTTTGTTCTATCGTTCGACACACTGGGGAGTTTGAAAAATGCTTAAAAAGTGATTATTAAAAATGGTGAGTTACCGGGTTCTAATGCAATAAAAACTGCTTTATAAATAATATTTAACGGTGATTGCGTCGCTCTGCAGATGACGTAATGCGGATTAATTTTCAGATGACGCAATTACTTTTAGACAGGAAGGGGACGCATCCAGAGCTTAAACTGCGTCGGAGCCCGGTTCGCAGTTTTGGGGATAAATTCTAATTCTGTCCGGAGGGCACTGCTTTTACGTAACTAAACAACAATTTCAGTAGAAATTTGATATCGAAAATTTTATTTTTAGCATTAAAATTATATTAAAAATCGCTTATTAAATTTTAATTTATGTCTTTACATTTATTTAATTAATCTTTAATTATTTAAATAAATAATATTAAAGTAATT
>KK115407.1:134447-153424 GCA_000611955.2 Stegodyphus mimosarum
AACACGAATTAATAAATATTAATATCAATAAAATAATTATTAATTAATTTTATTATCATTAACTATTTAATTTTTAAATTATTGATGATTTTAGTAGTCGTTTTATTTATTTATTTCTAACGGTCTTCCATAGGGCTCCGGCACTTCTACTTTTAGGAATTAAGCTCTGGACGCATCAAATTAAAAGGTTGTTAAATTAATGTTAGTAATTCTCTTTCATATTTTATATCTTACACACACATATATGTGATCAAGAAGTCGTAATTAAATAAAAAATTGCTGTATAACAGGCTAACAAGAACATAAATCAAAACTGAAATTTAAAAAAAAAAATTCCATATAAGATTCTATTCAGTTGCTTTGTTTTTATTTCAGTTTTATACCCTTCCTGTTAGCCTATTAACCACTTTTTATTTAATTATTGTCTATACTATGCTTTTTAAAATTTTAATTTTGAAACTTCTCAACTGTTGTTTATATATAAATATAGAAGGTAAAAATCAAGTTAAGGGAGCAAAATTCTAAAAGCAATCGCCTCAAAGTAAATGATAGACATGTACCTAGCAAAAAGAGAAAAATTCTAAAGGCAATCGCCTAAAAGTAAATTTGATACCCACTTACACAGTCCAGTCACATTAATGTGACCATCTGTCAAAAGCCAGAATAACCACCTTTCGCAGAGCGGACTGCTGCGAGACGTGCAGGAAGAGAGTCACATAGGTCCCTGAAGGTTTTCTCTGGGATGTTGAGCCATGCCGACTTTAATGCCGTGGCCAGCTGCGCTAGATTACGCGGTTGAGGATCCATGGCGCGAACAACTCGATCGAGATGGTCCCACAGATGCTCGATTGGGTTTAAGTCAGGTGAGTTTGCTGGCCAGGGGAGGACGGTAAACTCATCCTGGTGCTCTTCGAACCACGCACGTACACTGGCAGCTGTATGGCACCTCGCATTGTCCTGCTGGAAGATGCCATCATCCTGAGGAAAAACAATGCGCATGTAGGGGTGAACATGGTCCGCAAGGACAGATGCGTACTTGTATTGATCCATTGTGCCTTCCACAATGATCAGTGAACCTAGAGAATGCCAGGAAAACATTCCCCAGACCATAATGCTCCCGCCTCCAGCTTGGACCGTTCCGGCAATGGTTGCAGGGTGGTTCCTTTCAGAGGTTTCACGCCTTATACGCCAACGTCCATCTGTCCGATGGAGCATAAAACGCGATTCATCCGAAAACGCAACCTGTCGCCACTCAGTGGACGTCCAGCTGCTGTACTGGCGTGCAAATTCTAGCCTTCGCCGTCGATGAACAGCAGTCAGCATAGGTGCACGAACCAGGCGTCTGCTTCGGAGGCCCAGACGCAGCAATGTTCGCTGAATAGTACTTTGGGAGACACTTTTGGTAGCCCCTTGGTTCATTTTGGTGGTCAGTTGCTCAACGGTAGCCCGTCTATCTGCCCGAACGCATCTCCGCAACCGTCGTTCGCCTCTGTCATCTATGGCCCGTGGTGCACCACATTTGCCACGTCGCTGATTTTGGACAGTCCCATTTTGCCATGCACGGTACACTTTTACCACGGCGGCACGCGAACAGTTCACAAACTCAGCCGTTTCGGAAATGCTTCCACCCTTGGCCCGAAAGCCAATGATCATGCCCTTTTGGAAGTCGGATAAATCGCTTCGTTTCTGCATTACGCCAACGATTGAAATGTTTTCCGAAGCCCTCGCACACCCTTTATATACGCTCAACTGCACTGTGCTGCCACCTGCCTTCTGTGATTGGTTATTTAACTCTGACATGGAAAGTACGTGGTGGTCACATTAATGTGACTGGACTGTGTATTAAGGTATAAAAATTTAAACAAATTAATTACTCAAAAGGACAACGTAAAAATAACTAAAAACTAAATGCTGGTATTTAAGAAAATCAACATTTAAAAAATATTGTAACACGTAAAAAAACATTTGAAGCACAAACATAATTAAATTAAAAAAACCAGAAAAATACCAAAAAATGGCAATAAATGGCAATTTAGCCTACTTCGAGCTTTTGTGGACTCTTCAAGGGGAAAAGCACTATAGCTCGTACATAGGTAAACCCCATTACGCGTTTCGTCAAACGACAATAATTGAGACAAAAGCGAAAAAAAAATGTTTAACTGATAATTATAGAAAATAATCTACTTTATACCGTAGGTCTCAATTGTTATCGTTTCTTTTCCCGACGCGCCTGCCATAAAATTTTTAAAAGAAATAAAAATACTACTGAGTAACCTTTAAAAAACTTGGTGAAGCGAATGTACGTATAAACAAAAGAAGCCAGTTAAGGCAGGAGTCAAAAATTACATAATTTTAAGGGAGATCCCAATGAGCAAGAAAAATTAGACTTAGTTAACCGAAAAAGCTAAATGAAACACAATAAAATACAAGCGTCTTGTTAAGATCTATTGCGAGACAAAGCAAAAGAAATTGAACATACCTGTACCCAAGACAGCAGCCTAAAATTTAAATGCGTAAAAATATTGAAAAGGGGTTGCTAGAATAAGAATTCTAAAAAGGGAGCAAACCAGAAAAGAAGTTGAAAAAAACCAATAAGGTTTAAATAAAAAGTGGGGGTTAAAATGACATTACGTGAACCAATGACGCGCCACGGCCAGTGCGGACATCTGGACAGAAAGGTGGGGTATCGATCTAAGAAGGTCGAAGATGGAAGCTTATCAACAAAATGGCGTCCGGTAAGCATATAAGCATTCTGTACCGCGCCACGCGCATTAAGGAGAAATCCATACTTGTGATTGGACATACTTTCCGATGACGTCATTTTCTCTTGGCGTAATAACGTTTAGACGGGATTTTTACGGTTTTGTTTTCGATGAAAGATGCGCATGAGTGAATGGAAGCGGGAAAATTATCATTTGTTTCTTTGAAACGAAAAAATTTAGCTGCAGATGGCTTCCTGCTTCATGGAATTATAAAATCCTTTAAAGATGTTGTTAATATCAGAAGCAATCTTAAGCGCTTAGATTATATAGGTAACTGAGTTCATGAATTTAGTGCACAAACCAAAACACGACGATCTCGATCCAGCCATAAAGGCATTGTGTGCCAGTAAAGTATATTACTATAATTGCAATTTTTTACATTTTGTTCCTTTCACATTGCAGAAAATATTTCCTTTGCAAATGTTATGTTATTTCCTTGTTCCTGTCATTTCAAATATTCTGTTGCTTTAAACGAATAAGGAAAGTGCATTCAATATTGTTGCTGAATTTAATACACGTGTAAAAGAAAAGACTTCCTTCTCTGATAAAGATTATTTTATGCAAAGGTACAAAAGATGTTACACCTTAAAAATGGGTAATATTCATAAAGTAAATATTATTCAATTTAAAATACGTATCTCTATTTCACTGCTCCAAATCTATATTAGTCTAACTTCAAAAAATAAACTTTTCAGACTGATTATAAATAATTATAGCTTAATTATTATTATAATATTAATAGCTCCCGACGTCGTTTTTGCTATTTCCGAAAACTGACTTGTCTCATGCTTTCGGAGATTGCATCTGCAGAAAATAGATATATAATGAACATGAAATTAATAATTATAACACTTTTCATGTGAAGGGTTTTAAATTAAGAACACATTTATTAAAAATCCTAATTTCTTAATACACATTAGTAAACATTTTTGCACTTAACATTAATGGGCATTTACGGATTTAGTACAAGAAGAAATAATATTTTTTATCTGTACGGGGTAACACTACATTTTTTATATTAAATTCACTATAGTGTCGTAAGATGTGTAATCTCGTAGCAACAAAAATACAACGTACATAATAATCTTTTCGGTACTACTGTCAAAATGTAAACAAATGGTACGGAGGTGTAACCTTGAGCCCAAGCAAAGTCAAGGCGTTCCTAAGCGTAGAGTGAATGATTTCATCGGAAGCCATATCCAATCACAAAGAGGGATTTTTCCCTATGTGCCTGGCGCGGTACAGAATGCTTATATGCGTCCGGTAAAGTGCTGAGTCACGCAAAAATTGTTAGAAGGTGACGAACAAAAATGGTCGAACAAGCAAATGTAAAATCTGGCCTGAAAGCAGTGGAAATTGGAAAAAAAAAAGAGAGAGATGTGTTAGAAAAATTCGCAATTCTTCTTGCTAGAGGGCTTACAAGCGATCAGAAAAGAAAAAGGCCCTTAAATTAATAACAGAAATAGACAAGGCCAAAGTTCAGTACCATTAAATTATAAATTTAATATTATAAATTTAATAATTAAACTGAAGTTTTGTTCATATCTAAGAGAGTACAAAAGTAACAGTAAGAGGAACCTATGTTACATTTTTTACATATGTTACATTTACATTAAATCATCTGAATTAGCCATCCATCATCTACCTTCCTTAAGGATTTAAGTAGAAAATTTCATTATCTAATCCAAATAATTTAAAATAAAAGGTAATTTTTTTAAGGAATTATTAGCTAAGGAAGGCTAGCTTTTTTTAAGGAATGATTAATTACTGTTTGACGAATAGGATTGTTGTGTAAACTTTTAATGAAATAGAGATTAATATAAATAGAGATTAAATTTTAATTTGATTGTAATTTATATTATGAAGATCTAGGTAAACTGCTTCATTTTGTAATGTAAGTTTGAGGCAAGAAGGGTAAATATTAGCATTTTCAAGTGTGCTAAAGTTATTAAAGGCAATAACATCATCAATATAGCGATATAGGTGTTGGAAATATTTATGTTCTTCGTATTTAAGCGAACGAACAAATTTAAATTCTTGAATAAACAGGAAGAGTTCACAGATTGCTGTAGAAAAATTACCGCCCATTGGAGTTCCATTTATTTGTTTAAAGATATTGTTATTAAATGGCAAATAATTCTTAAAAAGTACACTGTAAAGATAAAGTTTCCATTCTTCAGTCGGAATAATAGTTTGGATCTGCGGAAATAATAGTGGAAGAAGGTATATAAGGTAAAATATATGTAAATCAAAATTCTAACTTAAAATTTCTGTAGCCGCTTAATTCTTTATTCTAATTGGGGTATTTGCCCATTCTGATCTAAAAATAGCAATTGCCCATAATAAACTTTAATAATAAACTGAGTCATTTCCAGATTTATTCATACAATATGGTTCTTACCTAATTCTGGTGACGTAGATGCTTTTGCTAGTTTTTGCTGTTTCCAAAGAAAATCATTCGTATCTAGTAAAAGCCGTGGTTTTGGATATATAACACTACGATAGGTAGTATTGTCAATAATAAAGGAAACAAACGTCAGATTTAGCTTCAAATGGAAAAATTGTTCCAAATGCATATCTAAGGGGAAAACAGAATGTTGCAATGTTGAATGTTTCGAATCTTGCAAAGGTAAGATCTTCAATGTTAAAATAAAATTCGCTAAGTCAAAGAACAGTTGCAAACTCGTTAAAATGTTTAGTGGCATTTATAGACAAAGTAATTAAGGCTAATCTTAAAACGATGAAAAAACAAAATTCGTATCGTCTTTCTCCACGACGTATCGCCGAACGCAGAATACGCTTCAGAATTCTTTAAGAGAAACATTTATCCGGACAAAAATGGGAAAATGTTGTTACAATAGATGAATCTTGTGTGTATTTAAATGACTGCAATAGAAAGAGATCCATTTAGTATCATCAAAGAAGAGTAAAAATTCCTACAACATAGTTCAAAGAATCTAAAGAATGTTTTTCAAGGAAATAGCCTTGAAAAACCAATCGTTGCTGGTTTCTCATACAGCGGCAAATTAAAAATAAAGAGAGTGGAGAAAAATGTTCGGATCAACTCCACTTATTGTCAGGAACATATTTTATACCCCATTTTCAATTATGATATACCTTCTGTTTACCAACAGTGGCATCAAACACAATGCATCAAGACAAAAGCAAGCAGTTTATGTGAAAATCCTCTGATAATTTCCTGGAAAAAATGGAACGAGAAACGAGTATCAAAACCAGACCCTTTGCTCATATCTCTACTAAAGCTCGTGGTGTAACACCGATGGATTTTAGCGCTTTGGGACATTTTAAAAAGCGGATAGTCCAACGTCGACCTACAATCCTCCTTGGATATTGGAAAGTTGTTCGAGAGGGATGGGATAAAACATCTTTACAAAAGGCATTGTTTTGGACATTACGTTGCAGAAAGTAGTGAAGAATAAGGGCTATCAAATAGAACATTAAGAACACAAAAATTTTAAGTCAAATATACATGCAAACCCAATGAAAATCGTCCAAAAAATGCGTGAACAGCCTCTGTGTACTGATGAAGAATTTTAGTGTGTGGCTCATAATAACAAATAATTTATACATTGATTGCAATAATTATTATGAATGTACTGTTTATTTTCTTTTTTTGCCTTTAATAAGATACGGAGATATTATTAATAATATTTATTAGATGTATTAATATTTAATAAGATATTGTTTACTGCCAGATCCTGCTGAGAGAATGAGAATTATAGCAAAAAGAATTAGGAGGGGATTATTCTCCAGATGGATCAAGTGACAAAAAATACATTTAATCTTCTGTTTTTGTAAACCGTAATTTGCGGTAAATCCTCGGGATTTAAATCTATTCCTCGGGATCTATCCTCGGGATTTTAATCTATTCCTCGGGATTTAAAACTGGAATTTTAAAGATGAGATAACAATATTTTTCTTTGCAATAGTTTTTTTCCTTCCAGCCCCCTCCTCCTTCCTAATATTGTGTTTTTTCCTTTGAAATCAGTGCCCTGGGAAATTTCATTTGAGAGTTTTTAACTTCTTTCGGTAAAATAAATATTGAAACTGCATCTAGTTGCTGCTGCCATCTAGTGAGCGATTTAAGCAGTTTTTTTGTGTTAATATTCTTCTTTAAGTGCTGCCCTCTATAAGAGAAAGATGTCCCGAACGCCTGTTCAGCGCTTCTCTGGCACCTTTTCCGATGCATGGTAACTTTTCATATCATATTTCTTATTTCAGTTTTATAGCCGTGCTCTTTGTATGCTTTTATGTAACAAAGTCTGCGTTATTGAATCATTTAAATTAACTTTGATAGTTTGCGCACATAATTTTCACTTTCTGCCTGTTGCTGGGAGCAGAGTTCCATGGATGTAAGCCAACATGACTCAGTTTCGCGAATGTTTTAACCGAAGTATTTTTAGAGAGTCAATGAAGCGAGAAATTTCTACAGGAACTACATAAATGATTTTCCCAAGAGAATAATTTTCTACTATTCCTTTAAAAAAAACCATTATTATTTCCTGGAACGAATTTCTGTGAAATTAAAATTGCCATTTATCAGTGACGTCTAAAACATATGTTTATCAATCTTTTTTTCGTTGACAACTTGTTTCCCGCGTAAAAGTAACTATTTCCGAAAGAACAGAGACTTTTGAGGAACATTCAGAAAAATATGTAATTCCGTTAAAAAAAAATCAATTGTGTAATAATGTTTCATTTAAAATGTTGAAATTTTTAGAAATTATATTTAAGTATAAATAATTATATGTAAGCATAGAATTATGAGTATATTTAGATGTAAGAATTAAGTAAGTAAGTAATTTAAGTGTATTTAAGAAAGAATTCTGTTTTAAATAATTTAAGTATTTAAATTTTAATTAATTTTGATCAATTTAGGAAAATTATAGGATTAGAATAAAAATATTGTCAACAGCAGCTATTTATTTAAAATGCTGACTTTAACTAATTAATTACTTTAATTAGCGTAACTAACATTACTTTCATTAATGAAAACTTTTCGACCTTCTTACATGCGATCGCGTGCTTTCTTCAACGTTAGAATCTGACCTTATATAATAATAATATGGTATTTTTATTTCATATTTTGTAAAACTTACAAATTTTTATTAACAAACTCTACGATTTGAAAGCGAGCAGTAGCAACACTTTTCGAAATAAGGCAAATTCTTATGTGCAGTACGCGAGACTGTTGCCACTCGGAAAAATGACTTCAAAAATAATCGTTTCCATTGGGTTTTTAATTAATATTTCGGCTGATTAAAGTCGTACGAAGTTAAAAATGGTCGAAATGGCTTCCCACGAATTTTTGAAATCGGGAATAATGTACTATTTAATATTTGGCAATGCTATTTTTATTTCATTGTAAAACTTCGAAATTTTTTATTAACAAACTCTATGATTTGAAAGCGAGTATTGGCAACACTTTTCGAAATAAAGCAGATTTTCATTTCCAGCGTGCGAGACTTTTACCACTCGAAAAAATGAGGGCGAAAATGTGCGTTTTCAGAGTTTTTAATTAATATCTCGGCTAATTAAAGTCGTGCGAAGAGGAGAATGATCAAAATGGCTTCCCACGAATTTTTAGAATCCTCTCTCGAAGCTCATCTCCCGCCGTTCTGGAGGAGATAATGTCGCAAACAAACAAACCGATAGACGAGCACAGATTTTGAGAGTGTAGGTGTCAGGGGCCTGCGAAGAGCTTAAGTTTGTAAATATGTGTACCTATATGTAGGAATATGAAAAGAGATATGGTTTGTAGGAGTATGAAAAGAGGAATGCTGTTTGGCTGTTATTAAATATTTTGTGATATTGCTGTTGAACTGAATTTAATGCGTATTAAGCGCGAAGAACACGATATTTAATAAATAAAATAAAATGCCCTATTGGGCGTAATAATCTGAAGGCTTTCAGATTTTCTCTTTTTTCTTTTTCTTTAAGAGATTTGTTTCTGCAATAACATGTCCCATTAAGCTGTTAGACGTGTTTACCTGTTAACTGTAAGCTATCTACGTGTTTAGCTTAGTATTTAGTATATCCCGTTAAGTTAAACACGTAGAAATTGATTTGTAACATTATCTTACGAAGATCGGCTTATTTAAATCCATCGCTTTCCAGAATGATAGAAAAGACTTGGAAATTCTAGTTTCTTCATTGCCATTCGCAGATTTTCCAGACAACTTTTTCAACCTTCAATTTATTTATTCGGATCATGAACACTGGCTGAGCCGGACAGACATGCAGTTTTAAAAGCTTCGCCTTGTCTTCATGCATGAGTAACTGGTGATATTTATAAAGGGGTGTATCTCCCATTCTGCTGTTGTATTTGCGAGGTCATTAAGCCCCGCCCACGTATTTCTTCATTGGTATTGTGATTGCTGCACCCCACGCGCTGTACGTGCCTAGAAGTCTGTGTCAATGTTCTGCGATCCCCAAAGTTCTTTCAAAGTTATTGTTTTAATGTAGTTTTTGTGGTTTGTAATTGTATCGACAGATAAATGCAACGGAAAAAGAGTTCGTTGCACTTTGAATTGCAGTATGAGTTGAATTACTTTTCTGTATTTGATTTATGTGCGTCTTTTCCTCCACGTAAGTTTATGCTGATCTTCGACTTGATGTTGCCTAAGAAATAAAAGTATCGCACTGCCCTAGATATTCTTATCAGTGCTATATATTTTGACACGAATAATTAGTCCAAAGGGATTTAGTCCCGAAGGACTATTACTTTCGTTTTGCGATTTTGCGTCGATTCACTCTGAATGCCCGCTTCACTTTTCAAATTGTTGCCACTAAATGTTATCGCTCTGCATTCAATTTTAAAAAATGAAAAATCTGCATCAATGTATGCATGTTTCTCGCATTGGGATAAAACCTAGAGCCATCGAATTTTGAATGACGTCATCCTACTGCGAATATGGGCATCTGGAAGCCCTAATTTTGAATTTGAAATTTGCTTTATTATCGATTTTATGTTTTGTAACATTTCGACGAATTTCTGATTGTCAAACTAAATGATTTCAAAGCGAGCAATGGCAACACTGTACGGAAAAAAAACATTTTTATCTCCAGCGCACGAGACTTACGGAAATTCTAAAGATATGTACATTTTAAAATGATTTTGTGATATTGATTTTGAACTGAATTTTATGGTTTGAGTACGTAGTACATGATATTTAATAAAAAAAGGTAGCACACGAAACGTTAAAAAACGCGCCTTTGGACGTAATTTAAAATCTGAAATCTTTCAGATTATTTTTTTTTTAGGAACTTATTTGATTATTTATCAGAAATAATTAAAAGGTCGTATTTGCAGTTTTGGTAATTAATAAAAGCATGATATATACCATGTTTTCATTAAAGTGTAAATTTATACTGTTACGGATTTCATATTAATTTGTCTACTTATTTAGGATTGTAATTAAAATTGCTTTATTTTCCCGTGCAACGTAGACGATTTTTGAAGAGAAAGTTGCGTCGAAAAAATAAAAATAAAAATAAAAGCGCGCGTGCATTTAATATTTAATAAACAAATATCTCGTAATTACTGTTGCCATCTAGAAAAATCGAAATTGTTCTAGTGATAATTAAAAAGCTTATAAAAGCCGAATTGAAACACCTCATCTCAGTAATTGTTGTTGCAGTTGTAGCTGTTTAAAGCGAACTGCTGTTTGTTTACTTTATGTTGTAGCGATTTCGCTGTGAGATATAATTAGTTTATCTGTTTTGAATTGAGTTTTGCTAAACGTTTAAGCTAATTGTAATATTGTGCGAATATCTCTGAAGAAATATTTCGATATTTTGATTTATTTCTTGTGGAAAGAATAAATTTTTGTTAACTTTTTAACGACTTGTGCATTCAATCCATAACGAAACCGTACGTACGCAACAATATCAATCAAAGGTAGAATTTAAATGTAAAAATAATATGATTATTATTATTAACTGCTTTTCGCAATTTGTTAAGCAGTTCCAGCAGTGTTACGTTCGTCACACTGTTGCCAACATTCTCTCACATGCAATGCGTTATCATCTGCGAAAGTGGGCGCTTTGAAAATTTGTAATTCCAGTAAAAGTTCTTTTCCCTGTCCTCTCTCGTGCTGTCACTGGTCCTTTAGTCTCGGGGGATCGACTGGGAGGCGACTCCCGGCGTTCTAGCTGGGGCTTGTACCTACACAGATTCGACTTGTGGGGTAAATAATCAGTCTTCTCAGTGACTAGAGCCATCGTTTATTCGGTGGCTCGTTCAGACTCGGGAGGGACCGTACTGGTGCTGTATTGTCTGAACCTCGGTTATGGGGACGTTCGTTACATGGTTTGATATCGAAAGTTTGGCTTGGGGGTTTGGCTTCTCCTAACAGAAGAGGCCTCTGACGCCTTTTCTGTTGGGAAGTGTTGGTTTGACTTTTCTTAGTCAACACTTGGGCATGGACTACTTGGGCTTTATTCTTTACTTTGTTGGTGGATGCTTGCCGTTCCCCCTTGACTTGCGAAACTTATTCTCAGACTGTGTGTGAAGTTCCCTTGGGTATTTCCCCTAGGATCCCTTTAGGGTAGCGGTTCCCAACCCTATGCCCGCGGGCACCGCGGCGCCCGCCGATCGTTTAACGTGCGATTCTGGCGCTGTGCGATCACAATAAAAATGTTTCAGTTTTGATAAAATTCTATGTAAAAGTTTGCTCATTTTTAATGAAATTGCGTCCATCACAGATACCAGCACAAATGAAAATACGACCGATCTCTTTTTTTTTATATTGCATTTGTTATTAACTCTATTCAACTATAAATTCACCTTCAAAAGTAAATGGTGCCCGCCGTCCAACAGGTATTATAGAATGTGCTCTTAGGGACAAAAAGTTGGGAACTCCTACTCTAGAGGTTGGGGCATTTAACCATATAAGGCATTTATTTAACAAGCCAGGTCTGGGAGACCCTTCTCCCTAGTGCACTGTCATTGGTTCTTTACGATGTTCTTATTTGCAAATGTGTTATGCCGGCAATTTTCATCATACATGTATCGTTCCAACGCTATTTATGGTTTCTCAATACGCTGATCGGTTTGCAGCTTTAGCAGGTTTTAATCAAAGCAGAAACTGAAATCACAAATTTTTCGTTAATGTAAGTGATAAATTAAGAGACAGTTTTCTTTTTTTTTGGGGGGGGGGGTTCTTGTTACTTTTTTTTACGAAATAAAGGAAGTATTGTAATCGCGTAAAATTTCGGTTGCCACATTTCAACAAAAATATCCATTTTGACCGCTCTCGAAACTATTTGAACGATTTTTTCACGGGACATCTGTATCTATAAAGGACCTTTTCCCCCTCAGAACGGAATATTCAAATAGGTTTAAGTAAAACTGCATATCACGGGCCAATTTGGCGCGTTTTCGAAAAATCACCAAGTCGCCAAATCGGTTATTTTCGCGCGTTTTAGAAAATCATCAACTCATCATATCGCCATAGTAGATGGTTGCGAATTTGAATGAATCCTGTAAGCATGCAAAAAAATGATCATCTAAACATGCAAAAATATCTAAAACAGAAGTTGTAGAAAAACAGCAAAATGGAGTAAAACGTTTTAGCACGAAATTTAAGAAATTGTAATGAGCAATAAATGATCGGAAAGCATTCATTCATATTTAAACTAAAACTTGGAAAAAAAATGCAGAAGAAAAATGAAGATAAAATTCAAAATTTCGATCTACTGAAACATGAGCAATAGTATGGTAATGTGACAAACTGTAACAGCAAATGAATCATTAAGAAAACAACCACCTGGTTATTATTAGAGACTTCCTGTTTCGGACTAACTTACAGAAACTCATTTTTAGAGCCAGGGTGTAAGCGATTCGGCCAGGAAGAATGTCCTGAAGGCTAATGGGTCTTTATCCCCTAATGCTTTTATGATGCCGACTTGTTCACGGCTGTTCGCTGTCTTTTTGTGAGAAGAGACGAAGCAGTGGAGTTGGATGAACATGTAGTCAGAAAGACTGTGGGAAACTCGTTCCTTCCCTTCTGTAAGATATAGCCATGTAACAATTTACGCTATTCATCATTTATTTAACCACGAATGAATTTGTTGTTGAGTTTTAAATAAATTTAAAAAGACAATCCTGTCTTGCTATTTTTCCATAAAAGCTCGGAAACGTTACAGCTATAATAATTTGGTGGCAGCAGGTATGATGAAAATCCACGAAGCAGTTTTAGTTTGGTCATCGAACGAGAACTCTTGTGCTTAACAAAGAAAGAATACGGACGTCAGTCCGGGTGAAAAAAAAGACCGTCAGGCTCCGAAATTCAACTCCGCGCTTTTCTAAAGAAGATTCCAGACGTCAGTCCGGGAGAAAGAGAGGACCGTCAGGCTCCGAACTTCAGCTCTGTGTTTTTAAGTTCCAGACGTCAGTCCGGGAGAAAGAAAGGACCGTCAGGCTCCGAAAATCAACTCTGTGATTTATAAAGAAGATTCCAGACGTCAGTCCGGGAGAAAGAGAGGACCGTCAGGCTCCGAACTTCAGCTCTGTGTTTTTAAGTTCCAGACGTCAGTCCGGGAGAAAGAGAGGACCGTCAGGCTCCGAACTTCAGCTCTGTGTTTTTAAGTTCCAGACATCAGTCCGGGAGAACGAAAGGACCGTCAGGCTCCGAAAATCAACTTTGTGATTTATAAAGAAGATTCCAGACGCCAGTCCGGAAGAAAGAAAGGACCGTCAGGCTCCGAAATTCAGCTTTGTGTTTTTCTAAAGAAGATTCCAGACGTCAGTCCGGCTGAAAGAGAGGACCACCAGGATCCGAAATTCAATTCGCTTGAAGTTTAGTGGGACAGCCATTGTCCGAAGATTTTCAGCATCTTTAAGTTGTAGGACTATCAGTGTCCGGAAAGTGTAGTGTGGTGATATACGTTTGTGTGGTAATTTAGTGCATGTGCCTTCAGCGTCCAATAAAAGAATTAAGTTGTGAGATTCAACACTTTCATGTTCCAGGCTTCAATCAGAATTTCAACTCTACAGTCCAGGCGGGTAAGTACCTTGGATTTTTTATATTGAGGCAGTGAGGTTTATTAAATATAGTATTTCTATTGTGTCATTTATGTCACTTCAGGTAAATGTTTTCTAACAAATATTGGTTTCGTTGAAGCTTGCAAATGCGTTGATTGATATTTATGTTTCAGATAAGAAAATATATTTAAGAATTTAGGTATAAATTTAGAAATTTGAATTCAGGAATTATAATTAAATAATATCTTAAGAATTTGAAGTTGTATTAATAGAGTGAATTGTTGTGAGTTTTGCTACTATTATGCTTCTATAATTGAAGAGTAAAATTGTAATATTTCTAAAGATTCTATCTTTTAAAGGGTATTCTGAATTATCAATTCTAAGTCGTCTTGAACGTTATAATTATTAGAAGTAAATGTAAACTGTTATGGTATGTAAGAATTATAAGTTTGTAAGAATGTATTTCATGTAAGAAATATAAGTACGTAAGAATTATAATTCCAAAAATTTTCAGTTCATTGTGTTAAAAATGAAGATAAGTAAATCTTGGTAGCTTAAAATTAAACTGTTGTTTATTTGATTTTCAGTACAGAATATGAATTATCATTTTGTGTAAGAATTATGAGAAGTGAAAATTTTCAGTTGAAAGTGTTAACAGAAAGTTTAGAAATCACTAATATCTTACGTTCAAACTGTGGTTGTATTGATATTTATGAGTATTTATACGTTTATTTTAATTTACTTTTGAATGCATACCTTAATATACTATGAAAGTTTTGATGATCTGAATGTGAATAT
This sequence comes from Stegodyphus mimosarum, assembly GCA_000611955.2. NCBI lineage: Eukaryota > Metazoa > Arthropoda > Arachnida > Araneae > Eresidae > Stegodyphus > Stegodyphus mimosarum. Next base: position 149,016 of record KK115407.1, read on the forward strand.
TGTATTATCTAAAGCATATTGTATTATCTTAAATTCTCAATTTAACTAATTGCAACTGAGTGCATCCTGTTCACAGTATAGTGTAAATTGTCTTGAATGTATGTTTAGAATACCAGAAATTGTTCTGAAAAAAATTAAGAGTTAAATACTGAGCCTCAGAATTGTAAATTTTAGTTGTATATCAAATTTATATATATAAAGAGAGATTCATTAGATTTAGAGTATAAGTTGAGGGTATATCATGGCATTCTTAGCAAAAGCTAGAAAAGAGGACCTTAAATCCTTGGCTGAAGAGTTAGGGGAAAAGGTTGGACCCCAGCTTAGGATATTAGATTTAAGACAGCTGATTATGGGAAATGAAGCCTACGAGGAGGAACTAATTAAAAGTCTGTTGGAAAATATCACGTCAGTGAGACTTGAGAAAGAAGAGAGGCAAGAAAGAATTAGGAGAGAAGACGAAGAGAGGCAAGATAGAATTAGGAGAGAAGAAAGAGAATTCGAGATAACCAAAATGAAATTGCAGGCCGCTAAAGGTAAGGATCTAATTGATGGGAATGAAGAAAGTATGCCTAGAAGAAACCATTTTGAACTTCAAAAAATGATCCAAAAATTTGATCCCGAAGAGAATGATGTTAGTTTGTACCTAGTCATGTTTGAGCGCCAAGCAAAGAGGGCGAATCTAAACCAATCAGAATGGGTTTCTGTTTTATTAACACTTTTGCCAACAGAGATAGTTCAGCTGATTATGCGAGAGCCAGAAGAACAGGCTTATGACTATGCTTACATAAAAGGGATACTTCTTAAAAGGTTTAAACTGAGCCCAGAAAAATTTAGAATCAAATTCTCGCAAACCCAAAAAAACGCTCAAACCACTTGGAGGGATTTCGCATTTGAATTAAGAAATTATTTTGAAGAATGGATCTCGGGCTTGGAAATTAATGATTTTGAACTTTTAAAAGACCTGATGATAACGGATCAAATGAAGCGTCGCGTAAATTTCGAAGTGCGCCAGCATTTTATTGATGAATGGTCCAAGATAACGTCCCCAAATAAATTAGCCGAGTTGTTAGAAGATTATGAAAACGTACGTGAATACCGGAAAAAGGTCTCTCCAGTTCATGGTTCGGAGTCGCAAAAGAGAAATAAAAATCAGCCTAATTTCAGAGATTCGCCAAGGTATAAACAGGCTGGGGAAAAAGTTTCGAAAAAAACAGAAACTTTTCGAAATCAAGATGAGCGTCATTTTGAAGTACGTAAACCTCTTAAGTGCTATACTTGTGGCTCAATCGATCACTTGAGGCCGCAGTGTCCGAAAGCTCAGAAAGACTTTAAATCTACGGCTGTTGTTAACAGGGTACAAGAGAATGAAGAAGATTATTTAGCGCCATACACTACAATGGCTAAGGTTAACGGGTTCGATCTTCCTGTATTACGGGATTCTGGAGCATCCATTGATGTGATCTGTAAAAAATACATTACCCCTTCAATGTTAACAGGAGAAACTGTTTGGGTAAAACAACCGTTCGATGAATCACCTATATGTCTTCCCCTAGCACATGTTGAAATAGAAGCAGAATTTGGACGAATATTAACAAAGGCCGCAGTCATACGAAATGAGCTTGATCAAGGACGTTATATATTAGGGAATCGGACGGCTGCAAAATTAGGAAAAAATCAAAATAAGGAATACTTTTTCCAAGTTAACGCAGTGGAGACGCGGGCTCAGAAACGTCGACAAATGATCAATAGCGAAGAGAAAGGCCTTCAAGCAGCAAAAGAAAGGGGTGAGCATACGAATATTGTACCCCTACCGAGTTTTCCCTCCCTCGCGAACGATTATACTTCCCAGGGGACGGAACAAGAAGAACAGGAAGACAGAAAGTCGCTCCTGCCCGTTTCGGAGTTCAATGACCTACCTCCTCTACTTTCAATAAGCAAGACTAAATTCCTTCAATTACAGCAACAGAGTGAAGATTTAAAGCCGCTTTTTGACATAGCGACAAGAGACTCTCAAAATAACTCTTCGACAAATATTTACAAGATAGAAAAGGGGCTGCTGTATAAGTGTCAAGAAGATCGTTTAGGAAATGTACGGAAATTATTGGTCATTCCTGAAACTTGTCGGGAGAAGATATTGAGTTTATGTCATGAACAAGTGTCCGGACATTTGGGCGTAACTAAATCCAAAGATAATCTAGCTAGATATTTTTTTTGGCCCAAATGTTATCAAGATATGGAAACTTATATTCGAACTTGTGATCCTTGCCAAAGAGTGGGGAAATCTAACGATAGAAAAAAAGCGCCTCTGAAATTAGTCCCTGTGATATCGGAAGTATTTTCAAAAATAAACATAGATACTTGTGGACCCTTGCCAACCACATCTAAAGGAAACAAATATATACTAACTGCTATATGTGTAGCATCAAAATATCCAGAGGCTCTTCCAATCGAAGATATAACTTCGGTTACAATAGTGGATGCGTTGTTAAATCTTTTCAGCAGAATGGGATTCCCTAAAGAGATTCAGTGCGATCAAGGAACTTCATTTATGAGCAATCTGACCACAGAATTTTTTGAACGTTTCGGTATCAAAGTTAGTCATAGTTCGGTACACCACCCTCAGTCTAATCCAGTGGAGAGATTTCATCGTACTATAAAAAGAATATTACGAGTTTTATGTTTGGAGGCTGATTCTGATTGGGAACAGGTGCTACCGGCGGCTCTTCTTGCTTTAAGAACTGTGACGCATGAAAGCACGGGTTTCACACCTGCGGAACTTGTCCACGGAAAAAATTTGCGTACTCCAGAAACGTTGTTATACGAACATTGGACGGATTCACCAGAGGAGGAACAACCAGTAACCGAGTATGTTTTTAGACTCATAAATCGCTTAAAAAAGTGTCAAGAGTTGGCAGTTGAGAAAATGCAAGATCAACAACTCAGGAGAAAAAAATGGTATGATAAAAATGCCATAAAAAGAGAATTTAAAGAAGGTGATCTGGTTTTAATTTTGGCCACTTCTAAGGCAAATAAACTTTCGGTTCAATGGACAGGACCGGGCAAAGTTGAAAATAAAGTATCCGAAACAAATTATATCGTATCCTTACCGGGGAAAAAAGAAAGATCCCAAATTTATCATATCAATATGTTAAAGCCATATTATAAAAGACCTGAGGTAATTAATTACCTGTCTTGTAGCGAAGAGGGTTCTGACCAGATTGAGACTGAAATAGATTTTCCTAATATTGATACAAATCCAAACGTTTACGATTATTCTGAGGTTATTAAAAGTAGCAATTTGGAAGAATTATTAGAACCTACTCAAAGAGATCAATTGCAGAGGTTATTAAATAAATATTCGCAAAGTTTTTCTAACGAGCCGGGAATGACAGACCTCGTAGAACATGATATTGAAGTTATCAGTAATAAGCCGGTACGATCTAAGCCGTATCGAATGTCACATCGACAAAATGAAATTTTAAAAAGAGAAATTCAACGAATGCTTGACCTAAAAATTATTGAGGTGGGGGAATCAGACTACACTTCTCCTATGATTCTCGTAGAAGCTCCAAATAAGGACCCTCGACCTTGTGTGGATTACCGACGATTAAACGAAATCACACGTACCCAGTTCTATCCCTTACCCAATATAGAAGAACGGGTAGAAGAAGTTGCTTCTGCAAAATATATCACGGTTATAGATTTAGCTAAGGGATATTGGCAAATACCCTTAAGCCCTAATGCTCAAAGATATGCCGCATTTGTAACCAGTTTCGGCACTTACAGGCCATTACGGTTAAGTTTTGGTTTAAAAAACGCTCCTTATTTTTTTTCCAAGATGATGCAAGAGGTATTAAATGGATGCGAAGAATTTGCAGTTCCCTACCTGGATGATGTGGCTATTTTTTCAAAAACCTGGGAATGTCATCTCAAGCATCTGGAAATTGTGCTGAAACGTATAAGTAGAGCGAAATTGACCATTAAACCTTCAAAATGTCGTTTTGCTCAAAAACATGTCCTTTATTTGGGCCATGTTGTAGGCCAAGGGTACCGGAAACCGTCGGAAATTAAGACCAAAGCTATAAGAGATTTCCCAACACCCAAGACTAAAACGGATATAAGAGCATTTCTGGGATTAGCGGGCTACTATAGCCGTTATATTCCGATGTACTCAGCAATCGCCGCTCCGTTGACGGATCTTTTAAAAGAAAAATCAGTAAAGGGTGATATTCTGTGGAATACCACCCTTTACTGAGAGCGAAAGGGCTTTCACGGAATTAAAAGAGAAATTAACAAGTTACCCAGTTTTATATGCACCCGATTTTACTCTTCCCTTTATTTTACAAACCGACGCATCTGATTATGGTATGGGAGTTGTATTAACACAGCTCACTAGTAACGGAGAAGAA
>KK115407.1:154255-216300 GCA_000611955.2 Stegodyphus mimosarum
ATTTTTTTTTTTTTTTTTTCCAAAAAAACACGAAAAATTTAAAAAAAAAAAAAAAAAAAAAAAAAAAAATGGTTAAACAATTTTAACTACGTAATTTATATTTTTACAATAAATTTTTATTTATAATAAGCAGTAGAAACTCGCATTTGTTTATATCTACACTAAAATGCAGCAATACAATGGAGATTAAATTTAAAATGGCGCGCTCATTTCAACCACGTGCTTAACCACATATAATGGACACACACCTCCATTCGCACAACTGTCGCATCTTTTCTTTTAACTAATTTTATACTATTTTTACACTCAGAACATTCGTACATACTCGCAATCAAACCGTAATTCATGCACCATTCTATCGCACATCTTTCGCCCTTATCTTGCAACCGAATCAAATAAGTAAAATCCACACGTTCATCTCTTTCGACGCCAGCCATTTTGCTCACACAGTCTACTAGAAGCACAGTGAAATGACGAAAATTCAAAAAGCCCGCTTAAATACTATAAACTGTAACCTTAAACACTAACGATTTGCATGACGACAAGAGGTTACCAGATTTGGCGCGATATCAGTTCATTTGGCGACTGGCAGTCTGGCCTAGATTTAAAATGGAATCAGAAGGGATTTATTCGTGACGTCTATACGTACTATGTATCTCGCATAACTCTTAAACGAATAGCTATAGAATGTTGAAATTTTGTTATGTGGGACTGTTGTAACATTTAGATGTGCACCTCCCTTTTTCCTTCCGATCGGCCGCACCAAAATATAGATATATGTATATATTCCCACCCTGTTACTCGACCTCACTTTTTTTTATTTTTATATATTGGCAAGTAGTGTATTTTCTTCCTTTAAAAGTGATTGATTTATGTTGTTCGTATGTTCCTGTTAATGTTTTTATACCTTTAGTTAATCTGCATGCAATAGTTATAATTATCAATAATTTAAAAGTTTAAATAGTGCTGTATACATTTGAAATTCTTAGTAGAATAGTGAATTCAATCTCTTGGTGCACCAACTTCAGTGTCTTTTTGCACAGTGGGGCCAAAAGTTAACTTTTAACTTTATGCACCGAAAATTTGGTCTCGTGAACCGTTGGCCGAATTGCTGGTTTCGGGGTAAAAATTCTAATTTTAATTGTAAAAATTATTTTTTAACTGTATTTGGTGTTTTAGGTTTTTCTGCGTTTTTCAGTTTTTAATGAAGATGTTTTGAATTATGTATTTTTGCCTTGCCGTAAAGTTAGAACTGAATTTATTGAATGAGAAGTGTAACTCTAAGTAAATTTGAGGAAATAAGTTCAAATGAAATGCAGCAAAAAAATGTGTATAATTTAATAGGCCGCATAAGGATGTCGTGTTGTGTCCACTCCAGGTATTTTTTTTTAACCCCACGTGTTTTTCTCCCTTCGAATATAAATATGAAAAATTTGCTGTATGACTTTACTGTATGTAAATGTATGTGTTTATAAACATAAGGTGAGAGAAGAAGTTGTAATAAGCTATAAGCTAATGAAAAAATATGGCATTCGGGAATAATATCTGCTTATTTTAATTTTTAGTAATAATTTTAGCAGTGCTTATATTAATTCAAATATTATTTATTGATTTAAATCTTTCGTTAAGTACTTTAATTCAAACAAAAGAAAATAATTATAGCAGAAATTAAATAAACTATATTAGGAAATTAATTTGCTACATATTTATACATAAATTGAATGGTTTTTTTCGTGTAAAATGGTGTATTTCTAAGATCTCGGAATGCTTTATATCTTAAAATTTTAATGTCAGAAGTCTTACTTTCTTTTTAAACTTTTTCCTGTTTTTGCAAATGACGAGATACGGATTTGTTGCTGTTGAACTAAATCGTAATGATATTTATTAGCTGCAAAGTTTGGATGTTGTAGCTAAACAATAATGCTGTTTCTTATGTATTTTTAAGTAATAAAGCTCTACTAGTTAGTAATTTTCAGTTCCATTTATATTTGGAGAACTAAGTTTTAACCCATTCGTTCTACATCAGAAAAACACGCTGTTTCGATTTCTTGGCAACATAGCGATGTCGCAAACAAATTATTCTTCCCCGATGTTTTCAAACTTCTTGGAAAGTTTCCACAGCTTTCGGTCTTGGAACCTAACGATTTTTTTTTAATGTGCTTGGCAAGGCATGTTATTGTGTTGATATTTAAGCTGCGGTCAAAAATGGTTGCAGACTTACAGTATGCTGTTTTACTTCGAACATCTAAAACGCTGTTACCAGCCGCACTCTGTCATCTGGGATTTTCCCTATACTCATTATTTGCCCCACCTTTTTAAAGGGATGTGGGTTTTCTCAGAAAAAAAAGGCCTTTGTCCGCATTTGTAGCTTTATAGTTGAAACGCTTTTCGATTTTATGTTTGTTATCCTCTGTACACCGTGTTCACAAAAGTCCTTAGCTGGCCTCTATTTTCGCAACCCGATCCTTATTATGGAACATGTGCTTCCAGTTACAAAAATGTTTAAAAGGAAGCTAAGATTCTTGTACTGACACTGTAAATTTAATATACATATATATATATATATATATATATATAGGCTGTTTTGTTTTTCATTTATACGCATACACGTTTTGGGAGCATTTGGACTAATGTCCCTTTGGACTAAAAAATTTAAAAACAGCATATCTTTAGAACTTTCAATAGACGATCTCGCGCGCTGAAGGTATTTTTTTTTCCGTACAGTGTTTCCATGGCTCGCTTTGAAATCGTTGAGTTGGTTAGTCAAAAATTCTATAAAGTTTTACAAAATATGAAATCCTAGCTAATATTATAAATGCGAATGTGAGTTTGTTTGTTTATTTGTTACAATTTCACGCCTTAATTACTTAACCGATCATCATGAAATTTTCAAGAAATATTTTTGATATATTAGAAAAGTTATAAGCAACATAAAATGCAACTTATCTGTTGAAACTTAAACTATATACTAGGTTTTTTATAGCTTAAAATGATTGTCGTTGTATAAACAATAAGTGTTGAAAGTTTCATAACGATAAGTTAAACGATGTAAAAGTTTGTCTGCGCCCGCAGGAGCGTGGCTTAGACCACGCAAATATTAATTAATTATTAATATTTTAAACCTTTTTAAAATCTTGGTAATGAAAATTATTTATTTTTGTAGTGAGATATCTTAATAACTACACTGCTGGCCACCCAAATTGCAACACAAAGAAAGACGAGAGATTATCACAACAAAATTTATTTAGTAGATAACATGTTCTAAGTATCAAATGATTAAATTTATAGACTTCTGTGCAATGTGGTTCCTTTCAGAATCGTGGCCAGAGTAGCCGCCATTGTTGGAGATCACCGCTGCCACACGCGTCGGCAGTGATTCAAAGAGACTTTCGGTGTGTTCTTGGGGTATAGCAGACCGAGCAGCTTCCACACGTTGCCAAAGTTGATCTGGTGGGGTAGCTTGGGATGTAATCTGGATCAATCGTTCAGTAACCATGGACCACATGTTTTCTATCGGCGAAAGATCCGGAGAGCGAGCCGGCCAGGGAAGCAATTCAATCTGGCGATTGACGAAGAACCCTTGGACAATGCGTGCCACGTGTGGTCGTGCATTATCCTGTTGAAATATGGCTGTGGGCAAGCCCTGAAGGTAAGGAAGGACAACTGGCTCCAACACCTCGGAGATGTAGTACCGGCAGCGAGCAATGGCAACACTCTACAGGGGGAGGGAGGCCGAAAGCTTTTTATTTAAAGCGCGCGGAACTGTGTATCAGAAATTCTAAACATATACTCATGTTAAAATTATTTTGCGATATTGTCGTTGAACTGAATTTTATGGTTTGGTTGCGAAGAACATGATATTTGATAAATAAAGGTAGCACACAAAACGTTAAAAAACGCCCCTTTGGATGTAATTTAAAATCTGAAACCCTTCAGACTTTTCCTTTTCTTTTTTTTTTTTTTCTTTTTAAAATTAATTATTTTAGGCGGAGAGCTATGCAAACGGCTAGTTAAAAAAACATTTAAACAATCACCTTCTCGCCCGAGCTAGCCTCATTTACGATGTCAAATCTTCGAATTTGAATAGAGTGGAATTGTTTAATTAGCTATTCATCTTGAACGATCCAAGAAATTTTTTTTCTTTGATCAAAAGAAATAAACTTCACACAGTATTCTGAAATTCACATATATGAGCTTTAATATGATAAGGTGCATTTTTCCATGAGTAACGTGAATACGAGCCAGTTTCCCTTAGAAAATCCTCCACGAAGGTATCGCTCCCGTAGGCAGATAGCCCTCGTGTGCTTTTCCATATTCGTATAACTTACTATGATTAGTGTATACTATAATAAACATTATTAAGCCACCTAAATATTATACCTTAAAGCAAGCTAAATAAATATATTCACTTTCAACCTGAATTTTAAGTAACAAATTATCTTGATTTGTTTTCTAAAATTAGATTGCTCGTGATTTTCAGAAAGTTATTCTGAAGGTGGTGAAGATTTATCTTGTATGGAGGCCATTGTAGTACGTATTTTTTTTTTAAACTGAATTTTTAATTTTGATATGTAAGTGTATAAATTTGTAAGGATTTCAAGTTTTTCTAACGTTTATTTTATTTTAAACTTTGCTATCCTCTCTTATTTTTCATTTCCAGCCAGAATAAGCGCGAGTAGAATTGTTTATGCAAATGGGGTTGCAAACTGTGTAAGTACTTAAGATATAGCTTTTAGCAGAGCGAGACTTTTTGTTGCCTTACGACATGCGCGCTTTTCAGTCATTTCATGTCTGACTTCAAGGCCAGAACTTAGTTCTCGTTAATATTTGCAGACTTATTGTAGTTTTTGCATTTTAACAGTACATGTGTAGTGTTAAAAGCCCGATCTTCGCGTTACTACTCTCTGTAAAGCATCTAAGTTTAGTTCTTATTTAGTTAAGTTAGTTCAATTCTTATTTTGTACGTTTTAGACCATAAGTGCTAGTTCCTGTATCCCGAAGTGCGGGAACGGTTGTACGCTGTGAGAAATAAAGGGTAAATTTAACCCTTCTTAGCTTTGTTGTAACACACACGAACATAGCTTTGAGTAAGCTTCCTGTTCCTACTCATGACTCCGGTTTCTTCACGAAAGTATCCTTCTACTTAGGCAAGATACCGATCGCTTGTTTTCATTAAAAACAACGCTATTTTAACAGTTTTATTTATATTTATGTTAATGCAGAATTTTTAACTATTTTGCGAACCTTGATTATCATCTAGTCGTAAAACAGTCACGTTTATTCATCCATCTCAAAATAGACTGAGACTGGTATTTATTCCTCAGTAAACCATTCTAAATTTGATAAAATATCTAAAATATCTAAAATGTAGTAAAAATTTCAACTCCAGTTTTCAACATCAATAATTTTACAATCGAAGCTGCTAATTTAGGTAAAAGAAATGAAAGAAGAAATGAGATGAGATGAAAGAAGAAATGAGAGAGAAATATAGAAAAAATGAATTTTTTAAGGGTTTCTGTTTAAAAATAGTAAATTTATCCTGAATTATAGCTTCGAACGTAAGCCAAATTTTTTATTCTAATATTTAAGATATAAATTTAAATTTCAAAACTGTTATATTTTATTTCCTCCAGTTTACCAACATTAAAATCGTACCACAGCTTAATTTCGAAGCAATACGATATTATACTGAGGAACTAGTTTTTTCCCCTGCTTATCCAATTAAAAAATAAAAAATAAAATTATTCTTTTTATTTTTAGGTTTATTTTAGAAAATATTCATTTGATACCAATTTATTTTTAATAATAGAATACTTTTTTTCCTTCGCTAATGACAGTGACCGGCGTAGCAGAAATTTTGGCACACTTTTTTAATGTTTGATGAAACTCGCAACTTCAAGAAATTTCTGTAAATTTTAACATTTTGCTGTCTTCGAGTTATTTAATAGTCATGCGTACATAAGTTTCTATTTTACATTTCTTTCTTTAAGATTTTAAAAACAATTGATTGCTTTTTTCTAATCTTGGGGAAAAAATCTTTCTTGATATTTACTTCCAAGAATGCAGACACCTATCATAAATAATAGTTTCATTGTCTTCTACTAGATGGCAGCAGCACCATTGTATGTTGCTTCCTATTTCCTAAACAAAATAATCAATCCTGATTAAAAATTCGACCTGCTTTTTTTACTTAATTAGCTCGTCTTAATGCTTCCCTTAATCATAAAACTGCTACAGGTATTATTAACATAGAATATTACAATATGCAAATAAGGAACGACATTCTTTTAAGCTAATAATTGCAAAGGAAATCCATAATTTGGAAGAATTGGAACTTATTGTTATGATTTTGACGGACGACACAATGCTCGAGAAAACATGGAAATATAAAGTAAAAATCAAGTTTTTGCACAATTTTAAAGGTTTTACAATAAACCTTGCCTGTGTACAGTGCAAGTATGCAAATTCGAATAAAGGTTCTTTAATATTTTTAATAAATCTGCACAAAGTTTCACTAAAAATAATTGTTTACATTTAAATGAAAACAGTTGTCGCTTATAATGCGCAAACGCACTTTTACAGGCAACGCGTTCAATATATTGAGCGCATTTAACGCATTTTTACAACGCAAAGAACGCAACGCATTTTACATAAAATTTACAATTACGTGCTCTGAGAATTATCTGTTTATATGGACGTAAAAATCATACTTAGTACGTTGTGTAAATAATACAGTATCCAGTTGAGTTGGTCAAAATAAATGGCTGCCCTAACATTTGCGAAATAGATTCGATTCTCGGTTATCAGGCAAGCGATATTTAGCGCCAAAGCAAAAGGCACGCTTTTCACCAGAATCAGAATGCTATCTGACCTACTGGCTCTATCCATGGTTAGGCTTAGTAGTTAGAAAATGGCACCTGCTAGCTAGGATGACAAGGTACCAAACCAAAGGGTGAGCCGGTGCGGTGATAAATGTCTGATGATGAGAAGCTTTGCTTTAGCAACTTTTGATGTAAATTTTATTGCATATTTCTTTTAGATTTATCGAATGTTTTACAATTATATAATATATACTACCAATTACAAAAATGCCTCATGTCTTGGAATGATGTAATTGTCAAAAATGGAATGTCAAAAATGCCTCATGTCAAATAGTCATGTCTTGGAAATTTTAAATTGAAGAGGGAAGAAATCGATTTTATAAAAATAACGAAATATAACTTTTTATGGGGTCCCTCACATACAATCGCATTAAATAATGAGGAATCTGCATGAATGTATGTATGTTTCTCGCGCTGTGGAAAGACGACGGTACCCACACAAAGGAAATTTTTAATTTCAATTTTTCAATTTTCAATTCAAAATTTTAATTTCCAATAAGTTGTCCTCCACTAGAATATGGGTATCTGGAATCGCGAACTTGGAATTTAGAATTTGTTTTATTATCTGTTTCATATTTTGTAAAACTTTAACGAATTTTTGATTAAGAAGCTCAAAGATTTCGAAGCGAGCAATGGCAACACTGTACGTAGGGGGAAACCTTTTTTATCTCCAGCTCCAGCGCGCAAGACTGTGTATTGGAAATTCTACAGATATGCTCAATTTAAGTTATTTTGGGATATTGCTGTGGAATTGAATTTTATGGTTTAAGTGCGAAGAGCATGATATTTAATATTTAATAAAATTTTACTCTCGTAGTAAATAATAATAATAATAAAAAGGTTTGACAAAAATTGACTGACGTATTTATTTTAAAAATGTTAGATATTTGATGTCATTTTCAGCTTGTCATTTCAATTATTACAGTGTTGCATTAAGAAAAGTTTCATAACATATTTCCTTTTGAAAAAAAACAAAAAAAACTGAAAGCTTTCAGATTTTATATTACGCCCAAGAGGGCGTTTTTTTTAACGTTTTGTGTGTTACCTTTATTTATTAAATAGTTTGCTCTTCGCCCTCAAAACACATAAAATTCGTACAGTGTTGCCATCGCTTTGAAATCGTCGAATTTGTGAATAAAAGATTCGTTAAAGTTTTAAAAATTTTTAAATAGATAATAAACAAATTCGAAATTCAGACTTCCAATTGCCCATGTTCGGTTGGAGGACTACCTTATTCAAAATTGTATGTCTCTAGGTACCGTCGTTTCTTCACAGTGCGAGAAGTATTCATGCTTTCAGGCAGATTTTTCATTATTTAGTTTCTTTAAATGCAATACATGGCGATGATATTTGGTGGCAGCAGTTTAAAAAGTGAATCGACACAAAATGCCGTTTTGAAATTAATAGAATTTAATAGCCCTTCTGGGCTATTAATTTCTATTAATTCTTCTGGGCTATTAACGCCTATGGGGTAATAAATTCTGGAATGAAAATTAAGAAGGCGTCAAAGGGTTAAAGTTTATTGATGTAGCCTATTACAGTGACTGTCATTCTAAACTAGGAGCTCTAAACTCGGGAAACAAAAGTTTCTCGTGTTTCAACAAAGCACTGATTCTAAGAAACACTAAGCAAGCACAAAGACCGAACTTAAGCTTTCTAAATTAGACGTTAGCTGACAGTAAGGTGAAAAGGAAAGCGATTCCTGAATAGTTGAAAAAGACTACTGTCCTTCTGAAGGAAATGCAAGTGATTTCAGTTCCTTCTTCCTGCATAAGTTTTTTTCAGTGTTCTTAACTTAGATTCATATTCTTTTCTTTTTTCTAAGAAACGCTTTCTTTAAACAGCGAGTCAAAAAAAGAAAGGATAGGAAAATGCTTGTTGATAACGATATACTTTTTCTCCCTCGACATTTTGAACAATCGTGTTATTATGGAGAGTAGTAATTCCTTTAAAGAAAAAAAAAGAGACACGCGTCAAATAAAGTTGCAGGTAGTGATCACTGTATTTGTCTTCTGTCTCAGCGCTGAAAAACAAACTGAAAGTATTATACAATCGGTTTTCCTACAGTATTTTTTTTCAAGTATTCTTTTGTCGTTATTGCTTAGATCAGGTATAGCTTTCCTGATGTACTGGCTGTACAGCCTGAGTAAAAACTTTAAGGCCAGTAAAAATTTTTAAGAAATGGAAACATTTAAACTGAGGAATTAAAATACCATTTGATTGATAATTATTGAGCTTAAATAAAAGTAAAAAAAGTAGAAAAATTAATTTGCAAATATTTTATTATTAGAAAATAGTACAGAACACACAGATGAATATTTGAGCCCGAGTAAAAACTTTAAGGCCAACATAGAAAATAACATGTAAGAAAAAAATTGCAAATTCTTAGAAGGTTGTGTAGGAGCCATTTCTTCGAATTACTTCAAATATTCTTGTTTTCATGGATGAAACGAGTTTTTGACAAAGGGTGGGGTCGGTTTTATAATATTCATCTTCGATGGCAGATTTCAGCTTTGTTGTTGATGTAAAATATCTCCCATATGCATAAACTCTTTTTGCTAAGTCACCCCAAAGGTTCTCGATTGGGTTGAGGTCAGGTGATCTAGCTGGCCATTTCACAGTTTCAACAATGTTGACTTGGAACCAATTTTTTTGTGCTGTTACTCGAATGGATCAATGCATTGTCTTGCTGATATTTCCAATTTTCTCCAGCAAGACATTCAGCATTTGGCAAAAGAGGATTTCTTAGGACATTTTGGTATCCTTGTGAATTCATTCTACTTCAAACGAATGCAATTGAGCCCACACCATTGTAAGCAAAACAGCCCCAAGTCATGACAGACCCTCCATCTAATTGGCGCTTGGAGAATATTTCTTTTTTATTTGTTATATCATGCCAGTAGAAATTCCAGCCGTCTGGTCCATCCAAATTCCATTTTTTTTCTCGTCAGAAAAAATAATTTCTATCCATTGGTTGTCCCAGCTCATGTCTTTCTGGCCAAAGTTCAAACGCTCTATTTTGTGCCTCTGCAGTAACTGAGGCTTAGTCAATTTTGCTGTATAAGTGAACCTTCCAGACATTTCTAATTGGGTTATAAATCGTTTTTTGACAAACTTTTAAACCTGTCGTCGGAATCAGTTTCCTGGTTGAGTACTTTCTAGTAGATACAAGTTGGCAAACTCTTCTTTCATCACGCGAGGACAAAGCTTTAGGTCTTCCCCCAGTATTCTTTTTATCATAATGGCCTTTCAATTTAAAAAAATTGTTGACTACAGTCTTTGATCTTCCTATCTTTATTGCAATAGCACGACTACTCATTCCTGTTGAAGACAAAGCTTCGATCTCTCCTCTTTCACGATCAGCTAACTTCGTACCCTTCGCCATCTTCACAAAGATCACCAATGCTTCGAAGAAACGTATGACAAATATGAAAATTGCAGCGTTGTCGCAAGCTAGTAGTTGCAATGGTAATTAAACGATTATATTATATTTATGTTTAAAAAATGACTGGTGGCCTTAAAGTTATTACTCAGGCAGAAATACTAACTTTGTAAATAACCACATGTTTCACATAATTATGTATTTACAAATTATGTTTATAGCATTTATTTCTTATCAATGAACTTTAACTTAACCTTTTATTTCATTTTACTTTTTCTCAAAAATTTTTAGTGGCCTTAAAGTTTTTACTCAGAGTTTAAATATTATTTTGGTTCGTAATGGAAGATGTGTAATATGTTAGTGACGTTTATGTTGTTCTAGTGCTGTTGTTACTTCCCATTCCATATTACATGTTTAGATGCATTTCTTCTCGCACTTTCGTTACTCCCGCAGTTTCACTTAATGTGGCAAAACATTTATCATAATTGATCAGAAAACAGTAACGCGAAAAAACAAACACATATACAAACAAACATTCTTCTTTTTAAGTACAGATTTTGTAAAACTCACAAATTTTTGATTAACAAAACTATACGATTTGAAAAGCGAACGGTCGCAACAATTTTCGAAATAAAGCATTTTTATCTCCAACGCACGAGACTATTGCCACTCGGAAAAACGAGTGCGAAAATTAGAGTTTACAGAGTTTTTAATTAATATCTCCGCCGATGAAAACCGTGCGAAAATAAGAACAGTCAAAATGGCTTCCCACGAATTTTTGGAATCGGGAATAATGTATTTAATGTTTGGCAATGCTATTTTTATTTCCTCGTAAAACTTCGAAATTTTTTATTAACAAACTCTGTTATTTGAAAGCGAACAGAGGCAACACTTCTCGAAATAAAGCAGATTTTTATCTCCAGTGTGCGAGACTGTTGCCACTCGGAAAAATAAGGGAAAAAAATAAGTGTTTTCAGCGTTTTTAATTAACATCTCTGATTTGAGCTTTTTGGGGGAGAAAGGGGGAAGTGGACGTCGACCTTTTCAAGGATCCGGAAAAGAATTGTAGAAAGTTGGTGACGACAGCTATAGTAATAACTGAGTTAATAGGGAACAAATGCACAAACAGACTTTCTTTTATATATATATATATATATATATATTATATTCAGAAATTATTCATTACTATAATTTTATATCATAAGAACAAAACAAAAAATAATCTGAAAGGTTTCAGATTTTAAATTACGTCCAAAGGGACGTTTTTTAACGTTTTGTGTGTTAACTTTATTTGTTCTTCGCACTTAACCATAAAATTTAGTTCAACGGAAATATCGCAGAATAATTTAAAAATGAGTATATCTTTAGAATTTCCATTACGAGCTTTAAATAAAGAAAAGTTTACCCCCCCCCCGTAGAGTGTTGCCATTGCTCGCTTTTAAATCGTTTGAGCTTGTTCATCAAAAATTTGTAAAAATTCGTTCGTTCATCAAAATATGGAATAGATAATAAAACAAATTCCAAATTTGGGCCTCCAGATGCGACTATTCGGGTGGAAACGTACGTTATTCAAAATTGGATGGCTGTTTGGACCGCTGTTTTATCACATTTGGAGAAATATGCGTACATATATGCAGATTCTTCATTATTTAATTTCATTAAATATAATACAGGGCTGCAAGATTTGTTGGCAACAGTTTAAAAAGTGATTTTGGACGAATGAAAGAATAGCGCGTCTTTAATAAATTTATAGGGTTAGTGCCTTATGCTTTTGGAGAATGCCATTCAACTTTCGATTTCGTTATTTGAGCGCCCATAATGAACTCCATAATTCCACTGAAAAATTTGCTTATAATTTTGCATTTCAAATTTTTACGTGAATGGTGAAATTTATAAATTATTCTGAAATATTTGTAACTCATTATTAGTCCTTAACTATGAAAGCTGAACTTTGGGATAATAATTATAAAAATAAATTTTTGAGAAAATTATATATTTTATTTCATCGGTTATAAAACGAAAAGCTGTATCCTTTTTTTGTGTGTGTATCAAATCGTAATGACCAGATATTATGCGTAGGTGGGGCTTATTCATCTATTCCTTTATTATCTTCCCAAACAATGGGTGTCTTATGACAGTTTGGAACACAGTTGTGTAGGTAGTGAAAATGATATGTCGTGTTTATTTAATTTTCTTTCTTATAGATATGTTGGTATTACTTATACTCGGAATTTTATGATAAAAGCGCGTAAATGAAATAAAGTAAAATGGTAAAAATCTACCGAACAAATTCTACCACATCTGAGCAATGCTAGCATGTAACTTATAAACGCTACAGTGATTAATAAATGAAGTATTAATTAGATTATTAGAATTAGATACAATTAGATACAGGAATTAAACAACGCGATAAGGTTACAGTGTTCAAAATAGCGCCATTTTGATTTCGATTTGATTATTTTTAGTTCAAAGGGATTTAGTCCCGAAGGACTATTACTTTCGTTTTGCGATTTTGCGTCGATTCACTCTGAATGCCCGTTTCACTTTTCAAATTGTTGCCACTAAATGTTATCGCTCTGCATTAAATTTTAAAAAATGAAAAATCTGCATCAATGTATGCATGTTTCTCGCATTGTGATAAAACCTAGAGCCATCGAATTTTGAATGACGTCATCCTACTGCGAATATGGGCATCTGGAAGCCCTAATTTTGAATTTGAAATTTGCTTTATTATCGATTTTATGTTTTGTAACATTTCAACGAATTTCTGATTAACAAACTAAATGATTTCAAAGCGAGCAATGGCAACACTGTACGGAAAAAAAAAAACATTTTTATCTCCAGCGCACGAGACTTACGGAAATTCTAAAGATATGTTCATTTTAAAATGATTTTGCGATATTGATTTTGAACTGAATTTTATGGTTTGAGTACGTAGTACATGATATTTAATAAAAAAAGGTAGCACACGAAACGTTAAAAAAACGCGCCTTTGGACGTAATTTAAAATCTGAAATCTTTCAGATTTTTTTTTTATTATTATTATTATATTTCTTTTTTTAATAAGTTTGCTGACCAACCGACCAAATCCGTTATGTAAAAAAGAAAATGTGTGATGATTTTAATGAGTCCAGATGGTGCCATTTCATCCGCAAGAACTGAAGTTATTGCTTTTAAACCGCTTAGTTTATAATTCATAACAGGCAGATTAAATTTGAAAGAAAAAATAAATATCTTACGCTTTACCGAATGGCAACAACCGGGCGAAAGATAAACATTTTATTTTGGATAGTGGCTGTCACATTTAGAATTTAGTAACTTATGAATGGCAACAGATTCGAAACATGTATAAAATGAAGGGTGTAAGTACCAAAGCTGTATGTAAGTAAAGCGTCGGCACTCTCATACTATAACATGACGCCAAATTGCAGCGCCAATCCACTGCAGTGGTGGCGATGTAAACTAAATCTCTTCCCCTCCTCCTTTCCCCTGCAGTGACGTCATGTAGGTTGGAAGTAAGATGGAGAGGCCGCAATGAGTTTTGACAGGATTGGATGTAAATATTTTGCAATTGCGTCGTAATTATATATATCTAAATGTATATATTTTTTATTTGTACAGTATTTCAGAGTCCTAAGTATACGAAAAGAATACATTTTTAAGCAAAGTTTATTGTTGTTAACATTAAAATTATACATTATTTCTTCTCCACTTACAGAGCTTCTACCTAAAATACTTTCTCAAATATGACGTGATTTTTTTAGCTTCTGAGGCATCTTTTAAATGAAAAAAATCTAAGTCAATTTGTAATTAATGCTCAATTCGGTCCATTTCAGATTAGCGCTCTTTTTATTTTAATAGTGAAATGCATTAAATAGTACATAACTTTCTCTGAATATTTCTGAAAGGGAATAAAAAAAAAGATTTTTTAAAATATTATTTAAAACTTGTACCTGCGTTATTATAAAATATAGGGGAATAATTCTTTTAATTATCAGATTTTTTTACCTTTAATTTCAACAATACATATCCTAAAACTGTTCTTTATTACTTCCTTAAGTACGCATCGTCTCAAGGAAACGTGTAGAAATGTATTCCATCAGATTTCGACGAAATCTTACTCTTGCAATCCTTAATCCGCAGTATCGATACGCCATTAGAGAAAATTTAAAAAAAAAATTGGTTCTGAAAAGAGCCTTTTGTAATTAAAAAGTACAAAATTAATAAGTTATAAATAACACAACCAAAGAACGTTAGAAGCTAACAAGATTTCGGTAGAATCAAACAAACAACCAAATCAAAACAACCAATGACTGAAAAGAAAAGGAGCATGCACAGTTTTACTGATTGTGTTTCCACATCGCCACCGCTACGAGCGCTGCGGTCGTTACGAAGCGCAATTTCTCCCATTGAAGTGTCGACGCTTTACTTACACACAGCTTTGGTAATTACTGCAGTTTGTGTCATGCTTACAGTTTTGTGTGTATAAATAAATAGTTTAGACGTAGTGAAAATGCAGTTTACACTTTGTTGAGTGGTAACACTTTTTTAATTAAAATTTCATTATTTTCGCACTAAACATGAATAAATTTGAACAAAAAGAAAATTCTGAAGGGATTTAGATTTTAACGGTTGCGCAGAATTGGTTTGTTTAAGTTTTTTACTGTCTCACCGAGCTTGCATTTGCTCATGCAAACGCACTCCTATTTAGCATTTTAGCTTTATTATTAAGCATTATTTTCTTCGCACTTATGCCGAATACAATTTCAACAACAAAATTGCAAAAAAATACTGCAGGGCAGTATATATTTCGAATTTCAAGTAAGTGCTGGCATTTATTTTTATATATTCTTCAATTTTCTTCTCGATTCATCATATCAAGTTTCAGTTTTCTTAGTAAGATCGCTTGCAAAACTCATTTTATCTTTTTATTATTAACGTTATGTGTGTTAAATTTATTAATTAAAAATCGAGTTCTTCGCACTTACCCCACATACAATTCAATTCAACGGCAAAATTACAAAATATTTAAAAACGCCATATCTTTAGAATTTAAGATAGACAGTCTCTCCCGCTGAAGATAAAAGTGTTTCATTCCGTACAGTATTGCCGCCGGTCGCTTTCAAATCGTTGAGTTTGGTAATAAAAAATTCATGAAAGTTTTAAAAAAATCTGAAATATAAAATTCGAAATTCAAAACTAGGGCTTCCAGGTATCCATGTTCGGGTGGAGGACTACGTTATTCAAAATTTGATGGCCCTTAGTACAGTCTTTCTTTTTTCACATTGCGAGGAATGCCTACATGAATATTTCATTATTTAATTTCTTTAAAAATAAGGCAGAGTAATGGAGTAATATTTAGTGGCAACAATCTTAAAAGTGATTCGTCCTTTATAGTGGACAACACAAGATCCCGTTTCGACACTAATAGCCCATTGGGACTAACGCCATTTTGGGATAAAAAGGGAATTCGAAATTCAAAATACCTTGCCACTACCTTTCCACAATTCGAAGAGCAAACATTTGTACATACATATAATACATACATGCATACGTACGTGCAGATGCTTTATAATTTAACATTTAATACTGTAATACACTCATGTCCATAAATTAAGGATAATGCAAAATCGGGCAAAGGAAGAGTTAGAAGCAAAACAAATTTGACTTATTTGTAAAGCTTATTTATTAAACAAAAGGTAAAGAGCAAAAAAAAATGCTATATGTTTGATATTATTAAAACAATTAGCGATTTTTTTCTCCCTGGAGCAAAAAAAAATTATTTACAAAAAACCAATATTACATGGTTGGTATGATTGTTAATACATTGTATGTCTCCCAGACGATGCAATACAGTCCGTACAACGCCTAGGCATGCTGAGTACCAAATTATCGATCTGATCTTGGGGGATATTATACCACTCAAAAAGCAATGCTCTCCGAAGTTCCGGTAGACATGTAGGAGGAGGCTGACGGGCTGCAACTCGTCGGCCTAGCACGTCCCACACGTGCTCTACTGGATTCGAGTCCGGTGAGAATGCTGGCCAGTACATACGGGTGATATCCTCCGATCGAAGGCATTCGCTTACGATGTTTGCACGGTGAGGACGGGCGTTGTCATCCATAAACACAAATTGTGCGCCCATGGCGCCCCGAAACAAACGTGCATGTTGTTCCAGAATGACGTCCCGATAGATTTGGCTTGTCATGGTCCCAATTTGAACACGCTGGGTCAGTTCTGGAACCCAAAATAATTCCACCCCAAACGAGCACTCCTACACCACCGTAACGGTGTCGTTCAATGATGTTTTCTTGGTGACAACGGGTACCCGGAGCTCTCCAAATGAAAGTCCGGCGAGAATCAGACTGCAAGCTAAACCTGGACTCGTCGGAAAACATCACACAAGTCCACTGTTGCGGTGTCCACAATGCATGCTCTCTACTCCAGGGTAACAGCAGGCGACAGTGACTTGCAGTAAGTGGAAACTGAAAGGTCTACGAGCATATAGAGCAATCTGCCCTAAGCGTCTGTACACGGTCTGCCTTGAAATTGTCGTACCTGTGGCTGAAGAGAGCTGATGAGACAGGTCTGAGGCTGTGCTCCGCCTGTTTCTTTTGGCAGTAACTGCCAAATACCGGTCCTCATTCGGCGTTGTAACTCTGGAGCGACCTGTGTTGTAACGTCTACTCACATTACCATCATCTTAGAATCGTTGCCAAAGCCTGAAGATGACACTCTGGGCAATTCCAATTTCGTCTGATACTTCCGGTTGGGTACGCCCACATTCCAGACGGCCGATAATTCTACCACGTAAACAATCATCCAAATGCGTCCTTTGTGTCATAACTATTCGGTTATTGCACTGAAATGCTTATAAAGCGCCTGCGAAAAATTTTACTTCTTTTCCTGCATTCAATTCCTTATATATCACTGTCTTACACTCTCGTCATTGTGACGTACCATCGGTGTCATGTGGTTACTTCCTGAAATTTGCATATGATTCTTGAAGATGTGTGTAGTGATTTTACAGGTGATATATTTATTTTAGAGTTCGATTTCCGCGTGACTCCGAATTATCCTTAATTTATATACATTGAGTGTATATGGATATAAGTTTTGCTGCTTTTAATGGATTTATTTATTTACTTTGGGATATTTTATAATATTTCCGATATTTAATATGCTTAAATTTTAATTTTGCTGTGATTTGCAGCCGATGCTTTATATTTACCGATGTAGGCATTTGGGGTGCATTAATGGAAAATTAGCTAATTTACATACAAAATTACAGAAATTCGTTGATTTGAATTTAAATTTACTTTTTGGCGATATTACATTTGTTGATTATGTAGTTCTGAAACATAGCTGTTTTATTACATTATCTCCCTAAAAAACATGTAGCATTTTGTTTTCTTTGAATATATCATTCTTTAATTTTTCGAGGTTTCGTTTCATTTTTTGAATTCCCTTCCCCCCCTTGTCTTTTATACTTCGATGTATTAAGTTTTGACGTTTGAAGTTCTAATTATTCCTGAAAGTTTTTAAACTTTATTTGCTCGCGTACCTTTTAAGATTTAGCTAACTTTAAATTCAGAATAATTTCATCATTCACAGAAGGAGTTTTTATTCTGTTTCAATTTAATATGTGTTACTAATTTTAATTTGTTGTAAAAGATCGGAAATCGAAACATTATTTCGTAAAATTTTGCAGAGCATACATAGAACAATTCCCCCTATCTTTTGTGCGTCGACATTTATGGAAAGAAGGCATTTTTTTATAGCCTCGAAATTGTGGTCTTAGAAATGCAGCTAACCGTGGAAAAAAAAAATGGGAAAAACCTGCTACGGAAATCCGACGAAGCTTACATCCGCGAAAACTAACAAAGCACGAGATGCTTATTTCCATTTCCAAATGGTGTTCAGTATATCACAAGCTTTTGAATAGCTGTCAAATTGAACTTTGTTTCGTTTTGGGGATTACTATATTACTGCGTATTTTGACCTTAATGTCGATGAATCCATATTTGCTTTCGTTTGTTTCGAATGTCTTTGATTTCTAGAACTCGTTAAGTTTCCTGAGAGGCAAGGAAGAAGTACGTGGTTAAAAATGTGTAACAAAATCTGTTTTTTAAAAACAGTTTGCATTATTTTTTAGACTAACTTCCCAAAATAGTTATTATAGAAAAGAAAGAGTATATATATTTAACTAGAAAGCCCGGCGGTCATACGAAATGACCGCTGTTCTATTGTAGATATTATAAATTGTAATTCAAATGATTTGTGCAAAGGTGTCTGCTAATTCAAACTGAATTACCCAGGGCAGGCGGCGAGGACGCCCCTTTGCTTACTGCCCTACGGGGTTTCCCCCTTCTACTTGCTTAATTGCTTAAAGTAGTAGAGTGCAATGAAGAAAACCACCGGCAGTACATTTCTTTCTCTTATCAGTGATTTCTTTTTGTCGAGAAAGCCGTTTTTGAGCAGCTTTAGCTCCTTTTCTCTCCTCTTCAGTGCTGTATTTTCTAGGAGGCTTTCTTAAAAGAAATTGTTCTAAGACGTAGTTTTTCTGTAAAACAGATGATTGCCAATGCAAACAAATGTTCACCTTCCCCCTGACACGCTCAATTTGCGTTCAGCCCTAAACTGTTTCAAAAACAGATGATTGCTAATGCAACAAATGTTCACCTTCCCCCTGACACGCTGAATTTGCGTTCAGTTGTAAACCATTTCAAAAACAGATGAATGTTAATGCAAACAAATGTTCACGTTCCCCCTGACACGTTCAATTTGCGTTCAGCTGAAAATTGAGTTTAAAATACATTGTCGGAATAAAATCGAGCAAAATTTTAAACTCTTTACGCGAAAGGATATTTAGCATAGGAGTTTGGGTAAACCTACTTGATGAGATGGTTAGGTTAGGTTAGGTTATTCAATTATGGCAAAGCACACGAGGGCTATCTGCCTAAAGGGAGGGATGCCTTCGTGGAGGACTTTCTAAGGGAAACTGGCTCGTATACACGTTACACATGAGGAAAACCACGAAAACACCCATGCAGCCAGCCCGTTCGCGGGATTCGAGCCTCGGACCGAACTACCAGTGTTCAGCGTCTTTACCGCTCGGCCACTGGTGGGCCTTTGATGAGATGTACTACGCACAACTCGTTAGTTGGTTTCGTCTCCTTTAATTTCTCAACGTTTGCAAGTTTCTAGGTAATTCGTACGTAAATATAGCTAAATGCATAATAAGCAACAGTTGTATGAATTAAAAGTATTTAAATACCATGATAATTTAATTAAAACGATGATAACTATTGTGATAACATTTATTTTACTATTTGAATACCGTAGCAACTTCACCCCATTGGCTAGTACAGTTACGCAAGCAACCAATAAACTATCGGCGACAAACAGACACTTAAGCCGCATATAATAAGTATGATTTTAATGAGTCCGGCAAATGTAATTTCATAAAAATGCGTGATGTGTTTTATTAGATATGAATTATAAATGTTTTTCATTTAAATCAATCTGATTAAAAAGTAAAAAATTATTACTAAGGATTTCGTTTCCTGCTTTTAAATCATTTAGTTTTTTTAATCATTCACTGAGGAATTAAATTTGAATGTTAAATATGTTATGTTTTGCTAATTGGTAACGCCCTGGCGCGTGGAAGGTAAAGAGTATTTTATTTCCGGCAGTGACAGCACATTTCTTTTAGAACCACGGGAAAAGTTTACCTAGGCATAGTCCTAACTCAGTTTACACTGAAAGAAAGTTCGAATCAGGTAAGAGGATAATCGTATGTTTGCGACGATAATTCATTAAAGTAGCAAAGAGAGTAGTCAGGAAAGTAACGTGAATGCTGTAAATCAGGAGATTGGTGAAGAGCATGGTGTGTAGCTACTGGTGGCAGAAAAGAGTTCCAGAATTTTTATGTTTTCAGAGAGAAAAAGAGAGGAGCCGTACAGTTTGGAAGGAGAGCTTTTAAATCGTCGAATCTGCTGATTAAATTGGAAAGATAAATATCTTGCATTTTCTCGAATGGCAAAACACTGCACTCCAAAGATCCAAAATATATTGTTTCTAGCAATGGCAACACATTTCTTTTAAATCGCCGAGTTTCCTGATCAAATATAAAACGTACCCAGCGGGGGAAAAAAAAAAAAAAAAAAAAGACAATTCTGTATCTCCCGTTCGACTGGGCCGATTGACGAAATTCAAATTGCGTTTTTCATGTCCAAAGCGCGACTTAGGATATATATTAGATTTATATATAACATTATTTTAACATAGGTATTTTTTTACAAAATGGGTTTTTTTCTGAAGTAACATACCAATTTTTTTTTATATTTCGATTCTACGACTCACATTATGCCTAAATATTAAATTTTGTAAAATTTGGTGCAAATTTTACGGAGAAATTCAAAAATTTAACTTGGCGAATTTGTTTCAGTTTGCGCCAAGAATAATTCAGTTGGCGAGCTTCTTAATACGTGGAAACCTATTTTCCTATCCCTTCCATTGAAATGGAGCGGAGAAAAAGTCACATCGTTCCTATCTTTTTACATTGTGCATGAGCTGAAAAAAAGTCGCATCGTTCTTCTTTCAAATAATTTCGGCAAAGTGCGTAAACCACATTAGATGTTATTATCGCTTTCAACAAATACGACAAATTGCAAAACGCGGCGATGTATAAATTGACGTATATCGTCGAAAATTTTGAATAAAAAGCTCTAATATTTTTGTAGGTATACTTAGAAGTGCATCTACTTCAAGTTGATTGTAAAAATTTTATAGGTTATAACTCAAAAGCATTTTAAAAAAATTTATAAAAAGTATTTAAAAATACAAATTTTAAAAATAAATCATAAAAAATGGGCGAATTTTGTTTGGAGTGAACCTAAATTTCGAACTGTGAAAAAAGGAATCAAATAAGTTTCATAAAAAAAGAGATATTAATAAATACATACCAAATTAATTAACATTGAGGAAATAAACTTTTGAGAGCTAATTTTTGAAAAACTACTCTTGCGATTTTTACAAAACTTGGCAGTTTGGCATCATTTGAATCGCAGAATCGAAATACGGAAAAAAATGGGCATGTCATTTCAGAAAAGTCCGATTTTGTATCAAAATACCTGTATTAGAACAATGCTATATATAAATCTAATACATATCCTAAGTTGCGCTTTGGAGACATGGGAAACGCAATTTGAATTTCGTCAATCGGGCCAGTAGAACGGAAGATATAAACTCAGCCCCCCTCTTTTTTTTTTTTTTTTTTTTTTTTTTTTTTTTTTTAAAAAAATACATATCGTAGTGGCATAAATGTACGTAGGTTTCTCACATTGTGGTCTTTCACTGAATATGGGCATCTGGAAGTCCGAATTCGGAATTTGAAATTTGTTTTATTATCGATTTCGTATTTTGTAACGCTTTAACGAATTTTTGATTAACAAACTCGACGATTTCAAAGCGAGCAATGACAACGTTGTACGGAAAAAAAATCTCCAGCACCCTAGACTGTGTATTTTAAATTCTAAAGATATGCTCATGTGATATTGCTGTTGAATTGAATTTTATGAGTTAAATGCGAAGAACGTGATATTTAATAAATAAGGGTAGCACTCAAAACGTTAAAAAAACGCCCCTTTGTTCGTAATGTAAAATATGAAAGCTTTTAGATTTTTTTTTTTCTTGTATCTTCTCAGATAAGACAAAATTCATTTGCATTTAAAATTTAATTCAAATCATTCGTAAATTAAAGTTGTCCCGAATTTTAACTTCTTTTTGTTCACCATAAATAAGGTATCGTTATTTAATTTAAAAAGTTTTGAATCAGTTTCTGTGTGCTAAGTGAAAAAAATAACAGTTTGTTCTTTAATATAATTTCTGTGGTTGATTAATTTATTATGGCAAAGCGCGTCCTGTTTGCAAAGAATATGAATAAAATTGTCCAGTTTACTTCTGATTGGGTATTAATTTTCTTCTTGTATGTGCTATGTTATGTGCTAGGCTGTATGTGCTATGCTTAGGAAGTATTCTGAATGAATTTTTGCATGACTTTTGTTTAAAAGGAATTACTCAGTAATGCCTATACGCATAGCAATCCGAAGATAGAAATCATAAAATTCTGACAAAATGGTATTTTAAAATAGGGAAGAAGAATATGTTTTTTGTTAAAAGAAACATTCCTCGATTTTTCGAAAGAAGATTTCATATTAGTCGCTGCACTGTGTAAATCATTCTCCGTGCGCCGTTTTCTAGGAAGTTGTGCTGAAGTCATTTCAGTCTTAAATCCTAAGGATACAAATTTAGAGTACAGACGCCATCGTTTAAAGGATCTCCGAGTCATTCATAGTAGGATAAAAGAGTTTGGAATTGACTCGTAAGTGTCAAATTGGAACACGAAAAGCTGCTGCATTCGAGGCTTGGTTTGGGGGGACCCGGGCAAACAAACAAAGGGAAAATATGCCTGAAAAGATTCAGATTGTACCGTCGCACCGGTGAGTTTGTTAAGCTTTTCTATACTCTCATTGAGATCGGAGTTTATCTCTTTGCTCTTACAAGGGGGCATTCCCTACTTGTCATCACCGATTTCGCTCAGATTTCCGAAGCTGCTCTCGCACTGTATAAGCCACTTACGTTAGGGCGTTTGCCAAGCGGCGGCGATAAGAGCTCGGAGTAGTCATGCGATGATCGTGGGTTCGACTCCTCGTGTGAAGACTTTTTTTTTTTCTTTTTCTCAATTTTTATATTATTCTTTTTCCAACTAAGCAAAGAGGTGAATATTTTATTTTTTTTAGTCCAAAGGGATTTAGTCCCGAAGGACTATTACTTTCGTTTGGGCGTTTTGCGTCGAATCACAAATGCGTCGTATCACTTTTCAATTTACTTCTTATTTTTATCGGCTATTGGAAATTATATTGGGTTGGCTATTGGAATTGTATTGTTTTGGTTGTTGGAATTGTATTGGGTTGCTTGTTGGAATTGCATTGGGTTTGTATTGAGTTTAGTTTTATGTTTTGTGTTTTGTTCGGCGAATTATTATATCATTAATCAAAATTCATAGTTCTTCGGGAGTCAAATCCCTTTGGACGTAATCTAAAATCTGAATGCTTTTAGATTTTTTTATTTATTTATACTCAAAAGGCATAGAAAAGGTAAAAATTTCGGACTTTTCAACAATTGATTGTAATTAAAGAGCATACGAGAAGACGTTGTACGTGAAAGTTCAAAACTTTATTTGTCGACATTCGATGATTACGTGTGTCGGGATGATATTTGTTCTCTTGTACGTACGTTAAGAAACTTAACTTGTCTTAACTTGTACAAGAGAAAAATTTCTTCTGCTGGTTGACTCGTGGGGAGGGCAAACAAATCCTCAATTATACGATGAACTCGTCCAAGATGAAAAAGGATTGCCAACATGTAGCATCGAAGTAATTCCCCCTAAATGTATCCCACTGGGGCAACCCCACGATGCATATTTTTATCGTCGGGTGAAAAACTTTATTAAAAAAATAGAAAATTGTTTTTAATCTCATCGAGCAAGAAAAAAAAATGACATCCCGAAAAGGCTGCATAAAAATACATTCGATTGTTCATCATCCGTTATCCGCCCCAATATTCGGTAACATGTTACGTTACGCGTGTTTCGCTTCTTTTGCGATGAGAGAGAATGCTTCATGAATGTCAATCGAGTATGTTTTTCTATGGAGACGTCGAAACAACGACGTTATTGTAAAAATGCGGCTTTGTAACGTGTGCTAGATGCAGAAATAATGATCGTTTCCCCCGTTTCTACGATAAATTTCATACCGATACACGTCATCATCGAATGTCGACAAATAAAGTTTTGAATTTTCGTGTACAAAGTCTTTTCGTATGCTCTTTCATTACAATCCCTCGTTGAAAAGTCCGAAATTTTTACCTTTTCTACGCCTTTTGAGTATAAAAATATTCACCTCTTTGCTGAGTTGGAAATAGAATAATATAAAAATCGAGAAAAAGAAAAAAAAAAAAGTCTCCACACGGGGAGTCGAACCCACGATCATCGCGTGACTACTCCGGGCTCTTATCGCCGCGCCAACCGCTGCTTGGCAAACGCCCTAACGTAAGTGGCTTATAGGGTGCGAGAGCAGCGTCAGAATTTTTATTTTCTAAACGCTTGGCCATCTGGAGTTCCCACTTCGAGTACTTTCCTTTCTAGCCCTAGCCAAGCCCTACATGCTCTATAAATTTAAGTGAAATCGGTGATGACGAGTAGGGAATGCCCCCTTGTTAGACTCACCCCTTAAGAAACAACTTTTTTTTTGTCTGTTTAACTTTATTATTAAGTTCTTCGCATTTTCGCCACATAAACTTCAAGAGCAAAATCACAAAATTTTTAAAAAGGGCACATGTTTAGAATTCCCGTTACAATGTTAAATATTGCCATGCATTTTTTAACCCCAAAGCGCTGTTATTCTCGAATCACTTGTTCTCTTTTAAATAACTAGCCGCTGGTACTTCTAACCACCTAAAATAGAAAGAATATGAAAAAGAAAAGAATACATGTAATGCTTTTAATAAGTTCAGCTTTTGTCATTTCATGGCTCCAGCTGGTTGTGTAAAAAAGAGATAAAGAGCTGCGTTTCTTGTATTTAAATCGTATCGTTTAGCAGACAGATTAAATATGAAAGAAAATATTGAAAGATTTCGAGTGCTTTATCATACCTAAATAACTATCTTAAAAAGGTATTCTATTTTCAGAGGTGCAATTTCTTGCCGAGAATTTCTTTCCTCTTTCCAATTTATATACGCAGCTGTGTCCTGTGCATACAGCTGTTAAATATATAATATACTTAGTTAAGTAAACGGATGATGGAAGAATTTATACACGTTGCCAACGGAAGTTATTATTGGAGGATCAGACATTTTCTTCCGCTGTAAGTCGAGAAGGGCGTTATCCTGAAATTTGTTGCAAGTTGAAATTGGGAAGCAAAACATCCAGAAAGCGTGAAGGAGGGGGGAGGAAAGAAGAAGAAGAAAACGAAAGTCGGCATAAAAACGCAATGTGTTTCTAAACTTCAGGATAATATATTTACGTTCGAAAGCATGCTGCGAACACCAAACGATATCGTGTTCGATGTGATATTGATACGTTTTTCTAGGCAGTGAGTTTAATATTGATTAGAACGGTTCTGCGGCTAATCGAATGCAGGTGTCTTTGGATGACATATCATTATGAAATTGGATGACATATCATTATTATATCATTATGGCTACTGTAAAAAGACGTTGTGAAGACTGAGTTATAAATAGCCGCTCCGCGGCCAGCCTTCGTCTGGCTTTTAAGTGTACCAGAAAAATGTGTACCCAAACATTAAATTTGAAAACTGCACAGAATTTTACGCTGCAGAACAATTTTATCGAAAAAGAAACAAACAACAACGGAAAAAAAATTCAGTTAAAAATGCATTTCATATAAAAAGCATACAACGAAATAAGCAGTATCCCTTAATACAAATATTAATTATCCTAATAAATAAATTAACCAACTTCCCTTTGCAAAATCTTAAGAAGACAAATGGTATAAACAGATTAAGAACTTAAACAGATTAAAAAATATCGTGCAAAACTATTTTATAATTAAAATTATATAGAATTAAAACATAATATTACAATGAAATAAGCAATATCCCTCGATACAAATGTTAATTATCCTAATAAAGTAATTAAACAATTTACCTTTGCAAAAAGAAGCAACTTTTTAATTTCTTAAACTTTTCAGTCTCTTAAGAACAGTAACATAAGAAATACGATGAAAAATTGTTGCCGAACCGAAATTTTTAAAAGAATGAAACTATTCAAAATGATGCAATTTCATCAAAAATCTATCAACAACAATAAGAAAGGAAAATTGTTGCCAAAACTACATTTTAAAATATCTGAGATGTGAGAAGTGTATTCGGAAGCTTCATTTAAAAAATTTTAAAAAAATACAAAATATTATTATTTTTCCAAAATTCTTTTTTTAAAAGGAGTCGAAAGGATTAAAGTTCAACGTGTCCAAAAATCAAAGGAAAATAAACGGCACATTTTTTAAAATAAGTTTTTTTTAAAAAAATTCCGCTGAAAAGGTGTTAAGCTCACCTTCCTAAATAAATTCGTATTTAATCGATTTATTGAAATACGAAATTTATTTTAAGTTCGTAAAATAGCTAAGTGTCTACGCTTCACGACGATGTAAAAATGAAATGTATAGAGTGAAATCTCGCTTTCCTGTAGCCCATTATGTCTCAAAATGACGCGATTTGGTCACAAAACATAAAATAAAAAAAATTCTAATTCGAATTTCGAAAAAATCGCTTCGAGGTGCACTGGCTCTTGCGTAGATACACCTATGTACCAAATGTCGTGGCCCTGGGTCTATTAGCTTACTCGCAACACTCACGAAACACACACACACACACACACAGACTCTTTGTTTTATTATAGGTAGAAATTATCAATACAATCAATAAGAATATTAAATTATTTGAAAAGTGTAATCTTTCGTTTAGCCTTATATTCTGAAAGTTGTTTGGAACTTAAAACTGTTTTGTTTGAACCCTTCGAAAGGTGGCTAAAACACACTAAAATTTTTTTATTTTTTAGTTCCAAAAAAAATTCTTTCTTTCCTTATATCGTAAACAAACGGCGGCGCCTACGACCACTAAAAGTCCTCCTCTCAAACACGCGCACATCGAAACCCCGATTTTTAATTTCGAATTTTTTATATTTATTTCATATGTTTGCTCAAAATTAATGAACTTTTGATTAAAGGCTCAGTTTGAAACTCAGCGATATAAAAAAAGTGTGTTGCCACTCGGGAAAACGCAATATATTTGCCTCTCGAATTTAATCAATGATCTCGTCGATTTAGTAGAAACGCGTTGCCACTGCCCGAATTAAAATATTTTTATCTTCGAAGCGGCAGTGTGTTATCGTTCAACAAAGTGGCAAATAATTAATTTTTTTCACATTTATTGTGTTGTTAATTAACAAATTAAACGAGTTAAAAGCAATAAACTCCGTGAAATGATATTATCTGGATTCATTAAAATTATCATAACGGCCAGTTATTTAATAATAGAAATGTGTGGAATTTAATGAGGATCGGGGATCATTTATATCATAATATTAATATACATAATATCTCAATACTAATATTGTTACGAATTTTGCGTAACATGAACGGCTTTATGAAACCAAAGCAAAATAAGACTACAGGAGCAAGCCTAGTTAACACTGATGTAAATGCCAGTCTGGCTAAACTGACGGGATACCGCCAAGCTGGCGACGGTTTTGGCGACTAATTTTTGTCTCCAAATTTGGCGCCAAAAGTCGCGAAACTTAGCGATTATTTGATGACATTTCCGTTCAGTCACTATATACATGTAATTGATATTGTAAGTGAACAACTGAAATTCATCCCTACATGTAACTGTAACCGTATCCAGCCCTTATATGTAACTTTAACCGTATATGTCATCCAGTAATTTCGAGAAATGGAAGATGCTAGAGATTTCTCAGCGGCCATCAGAAAACTATATGAGCCATGAGAGAGAGATCATGAGTCCGCAGTTGTTTATTTCAACGTTGAGTTCGGGATATTGATAGATTTCCGTGCGGGCTTCTCTCTGTAGATTCTCTTTGCATTGCATTCTATTTAACGTTCTCAGTAGTTTGAAGCTGTAACTACTGAATGTGCTGTTTCATACTGAGAAGAGCTGTACGAGTGCTTTTGTAGAAAAATTCAGAACTGTAAAGTGTTTCTTTTGGGAAAATAAAATTTTATCAAACTATCGTCTTTTGTGGTTTGGGTTTAGTGGGCATTCAATCCATTACGAACCCTTACGCACGCAAAAATCGGTATAATATACCAATGTTAATATGTTCCAAGCGCGGTAAGATAGCTTCCCCGCAAAGCAGGCTTAGAGTTGCCAGAAAATTGCAACGGACAGCAGGGTTGCCACATTTGGCGAGAAATCGCACATTTGGCGACAAAATTGGTGATATGCCATAGACGGATGGAGAACCTTCTGGAACGAATTCTTACTGGTTTAGCCCAGAATGTTCTCGAACACAAGCCAAAAGCTATATAGACCCTGCTGGTACGCGAAGTAAAGTTGATAGTGAGTCAGTGAGCCAGTGTCTCGTAGTCTAATGCCGAGTTGGTCGTCGAGTGCAGCGAGAGAATCTTTTAGTGTATCGCGAATTAGTGCATCGTCGAGTTTTATCTTAGAGTGTTGTGTTGAGCTCCGAGAATAACCGAACTGAGTCAGGAGCTTTACTCTGGTGCTTTGCCGTAAGCTGTTTCCACCGTTGTAGCCTGATAGTCTGGAGGCTGTGTCGCTGATTGTTTCAGCCTGTTTACGGTAGCTCTTCGAAGACTGTAAGCGTGATTTTGGAGCTGTCTTGGAAAATACTGGACAATAAAGTGCGTTTTTCATTCTTCATCAGTCGTCGTCGTTATTCACTCCAAATTCACGAACCCTTTAGCGTACGTACGAAGAAGAAAAAAACGTAGCTATGTAGTTACTCTTGTGCTTGTGATAAAAGTGATGTTTATATCGTTTTTTATCTAAAATATTTCTTTTCAGTTTAATCTTGGAAAAAAAAAGGAAATCGATGAAAGATAATTTTCTTGATATTTTCCCACCAGTTATGCGAAATAAGAACAAAATAATCGAATTAATTTAAAAATTTTCTCAAGTTTTTCAGAAAGAAAAGTTAACATAAAAACTAATCCGTGATCTTTTTCTAATCTTTTTCTTAAACTTTCGAAATTCATTTCTCACTATTATCAAGAGCATCGCAACAACAAAAACAAACAAAAAACGAACAGAAAAAGAGGCTTTCTTTTTGCTTTTGAGCTATATTTCGTTTATAAGCCTTATTTAATTTTGAGATGATGACTGATTATCGTTAATCTCCACAAGCCTTGTTATAATCTGGAGATTAGTGAATTAAAAAGTTACGAGGTTTCTGAAAGCAGGTTAACTATTTCACCGCAATATTTTTCGCTTTTATGATGCCGAACATCCTTCTTCAGGTAATCGAATTATTTGGACGCGAACGTTGATTTTTTAGTAAATTCTATGTTTCTGTACGTCGACTGAGCTTGTTACGTGTGATGCCGAAACCGCGGGTACTGAAATTTGTGTAATGCACAGATGCTTTAGTGTTTTGTTGGCGGATTCAGTCCAGTGGCGAGAAGATGGAAGCATCCTGTAGCAACTTCGTCCTATCTTTCCAAAGCATTTTTATACAGTTACTATTTTCAATGGCACGTATACTGAAGTAACAGTTTGTTTCGTAATATCGCTCACATAAATTTTGGCTTTATTCGGGAAGATATTTTTCAACAAAATGTTTGAGGAATTCTAATCTAGAAAATTTGGTATTTTAGACCAGGACACATGAAAAATAACTTTGTCTTTGCCGGAGTCGAACCACGGATGTTCGAACTGCCAACTTCACTTGATAACACGCTTAGGAGGAATACGGTAATTCCTCATAAGTAGACGACTGAATATAAGATTGTTGAACATTGGTACTTCCACTGGATTTTAATCGCCACGAATACCTGATTACGTGGGTATTTTCGCAATTTCCCTCATGTTTAACTTTGCAGTTTATTTTAGAAAATCCTTTACTGAGGCATTTTTTCCGCTATTCAGGTATCTTTCCTTAGATAGTCCTCATATGTTTTGCAACAAGTGATTGAGCCGCCCAAACGGGATAGTGTGTAATGACTCTGATTCCTGTGCCGAAGGGCCCGGGTTCGTATCCCGAGGAATGCACGGATGTTTGTAAATGTATAGTGTCTGTGTGGCATTGGGGCACTCTAAATATGTGGCGAGCCGATAATCGAGAGGTTGCTGGTAGTGGAAGAAGGGGTGGGAGACCCTGAGACCCGTCTCTCCGGCGGGGGGGTGCTTTCTCTCAAAACTTCGGATGGAACTGAGCTAAAGTCTGGCTGTTGCCAACGGCAGGCGAATTTGACTCCTTGTCACGACGAATGTCGTTGGCTTGTGCTGACTTTGTCAAGCGAATGAGATTGGTAACAATAACATAAGCGATTAACAAGCTTTATAATCAACATTTTGAAATGGAACTCTCTAAAACGATTTTTTTTCGCAATAAGCGTCGAAAGAAAGCTGCATTCTTGCGGGGATTAATTCCCTTTGATTGACAGTGAATGGAAAAGGGTAACAATTTAAATGTCTTGAGATATCGTCGCAATTTTTTCTTCGATATATTTTTTTACTTTAACAAGGTTAACTTTTTAAGATCGTTAGCGAACGCAAATAAGCCTCGTAGAAAAAGAATTCTTATAAGTTATCGACATTACCCCACGTAAGGATTCCTTCTGAGAAAACGAACAAAAGAATTTATACTGAAACTCCATCCTCAGACGTCCTGTAACAGTAGATGGACACCGGGGATTTCTTTGGCTCTTATCCAAAATGCTCGGTTTTCTCAACGATGTCGACAAAAGTTTTCTGTTGCTCTTTTTGCCTTTTTTTTTTCGGAGATTATTTTAAGTTGAATGACCTAACAGCATAGCCCCCTCACTGTTCAAACTCGAAGCAGTTTGTTAAAACATTTTTGAAGTTTGCATTCGGATAGAGACGAGTGATTCTGAACTTGTTCATTAAAAATTATTAATCGGCTTCGTGTCAAAGTAATAAAAGTACAGAAATAATACAAATCCAAAGCTAAATTCTGAAATGTTCTCTAATTTCAAAATGACAAAAAAATCTGTATATATTTTATCAGACTGATTCTTACTTTTTATTCATTCAAATTGCCGGACACTATCCTATTAAATTACGTCTTTAAGATTCCATATCAAATTGGAAGAGAAACATGCCAATTTTATATTTAAAATTAGACAAAACGGCAACGTTATTTCGGCGTAAATTTGGAGTGAAACTCAATCGATTTCGACCTTCATCCCTCTTCTTCAGAAAGGGAGGGGGAAGGACCGGCGATCATTTATTTCGAAAGCAAGAAGATGAGCAAAACGAACATAGCATCATCTGTCGAGGAAAACAATAATAAATCGTAAAAACTAAGATTTTAAATTATTCTGTGTGTACAAAAGTCTGATATGGACACCGCATGACCTTGTAGGAGCTATTATTAAATTATGCACATTTATTGCTGCACTTCATTTAAACTTATTTCCTCGAATTTCATTAGAGGTATATTTCTCAAGCAATCGATTCATTCCTCACTTCGAGGCAAGGCAAAAATACATAAAAGATCAAAAATGTTAGTTAAAAATTGTAAAATACTGAAAAACCTAAAACACCGCATACAGTTAAAAAAAATTACAATTAAAAGAAGAATTTATACGGAGAACAAGCAATTCGGCCGGCGGACAGGAAGACAAAATTTTCAGTGCACAAAATTGAAAGTTAACTTTTGGAACCACTGCGCCAAAAGACACTAAAGCCGGTGCACCTACTGACTTAATTCACTATTCTACTTAGAATTTCAAATGTAAACAAATGGCGGCCTCGATATACCTAGCGCCACATCAACTTTTAATTGGTTGATAATTCTAGAACTATCGCATATAGATTAACTAAGGGTATGATAATCTTAACCAGAACATAAGAACAATATAAATCAATCACATCTAAAGCAAAAAGTGCTATATTTACCAACATATAAGAATAAAAAACAGAGCTCACCGAGCCTGGTAATAAGGTGGGTATATAAAGACATATATTTATGATAATAAGTACACACGTTTGATGAAGCCCATTGCAACGAAACAGGGAGGGGCACAACTAGATGTTATAGCAGTCCCATATAAAAAATTTCAAAGTTTTTCGGGTCATCGTTTCAGAATTGCGAGATACCTACGTAAGTATGTACCTACATATGTACGTACGTACAAGCAATTCGGCCTACGGTACGTAAGTACGGACGTATATGTACGTAAGTACGGACGTATATGTATATATATATGTATGTTACGGTGAAACACCGAAATCTGGAGAATGTCGACTTTCACCGGTGAATGTCAACATTCACGTAGTCGCTTGGTGTATGTCCGAAATATTTTCCAAATACTCTTATTTCTGTCTTACACCGGTGAATGTCGACATTCACCGTGTACTAATGGCGAATGTTGAATATATGAGAATATTCTATTTTCTTCTCCGTCATTCGGTCGCGAAAAAACACACGAGTTCTTAAAACACACGACACATTCCAAATGAGAAAGGAAAATAATAGAAGTTAAAAAACTTACTTAATTATACAGTACGTAGTCAATGAGAAAATAAAATAATAGTCATCAAAAACTTACTAAATTATGCGATTCAAATCTGATTCATTGCAACAACTTAAACTATTACGAGACTTTGAATTGCACGAGAGGACCTCGCTTTTACGACTGCATTTATGGGAAACGGCCGGTCGCCTCTCTTTTCGACCTACACCGGAGCATATCTGTGATGGTCGACATACACCGGTGAGGGTCCGAATGTACAACAATGCAATGTTATCTTCGATCTTTCGCCGACGTATTTGGTGAATGTTGACATTCTCCAATTTCGGTCTTTCACAGAAACATCTCTATTGATAGTCTTTCACAGTTTCACAGTATATAAGCCATCTCTCTCTCTCTAGATATAACCGCTGACTCATCACGAGATCTCCGAAACTATACACCCGATTGACTTGAAATTTTGTATAGTTACTCATTCCACGCTGTAGACGTGCACTAAGAACGGATTTTACGTAAATCCTTTTACGTATACTAAATACGTAATTTTACGTAATTAATTTGTGTAATTTACGTAATTTTTTTTTTCTTTTTACGTACTCCTTTACGTAAAACTTCAAGCGTTTGCAGTTTCCGGTTAGAGTTTGCTTTGCGATGACTATCCATAAAGCACAAAGAGAGAATTTAAAATTAGCTGGAGTAGATTTACAAAATAATTACTTTTCTCATGGTCAATTTTATGTGGCGTGTTCAAGGGTAAGTTCACTTGAGGATTTCATGTTCTTCAACCAGAAAAACGTACGAAGAATGGTGTCTACAGACAAATTTTATAAATTTAAGTTTATTATTTTACGTTCATATATATTTCATATTTCACATTCATACATGTTTTTCAGGGGGGATGTTGAATATAATTTGATGGACGGAATACGTACTCCTTTCAAAATATACATTAATTGTCAATTCGAAATTAGACATTTCGTTCATATAAGACGTTTAGGTTCACATTCAAATAGATAGTGTGCCCAGTAAAACGGGTGGATTTCGGCTAGTAGCTTTATGTACTTTAAACTTAATATGAAGTTAACAATTTTCTTGTCAGATTTGGTTTATATCCTCCAGTTAAAATGGTCTTTATTATTTAACATTACATATATTTTGATTTCAAATGTCTTCGGGCACTGTGTCATTCCCATCTCGAAGCAAGCTGCAAATGATATTACAACAAAATAGAGATGTATAGTTTAGGTTAACATAACACGCCGACTGAACAACGATTATTTTAGAACTCGAACAACAAAACTCAGCGTTATATTTGCAAATTTTCCCAGACTCGTTTCGATGGTTTAACTACCAAACCGTCTTCCAAAGTGCAAACGAACGAGATAAGATATAGTGATAAGATAAGAAGGGCTGGATAGGAGTTAAGGGAAGTTCCTTTGGTGAGTTAGATTTTTTCTAGAAGCGTTTTACATTCAAAAAACGTTTTCTGTTCTAGTTAACGACCCTAATTCCAATCCATCTTTGCCTTCAGCCCTTAAGGAAGTTATGTTAATATTTTATCAACGGATGGCGTCAGTAGCTAACTCCCGTCTAGCCATTTTTATCTTATTTTATCTTATCACCATACCTGATCTCGTTCATTTGCACTTTCGCAGCTGAGGAGGATGGTTGCAAATATAACACTGATTTTTGTTATTTGACTTTTAAAGTATGTGCAGTTGTTTGAAAGAATGTTGTTTATCGCTGTACTTCGGTATTTCTCAAAGTATGGTACATGTAGCACTAATGGTATATTACATTATTTTAGGTGGTACAGTTTTTATCCGAAGGATTTAAATGAATAATATTCAAAATAAATATAAAACGGTGCCTCTTTTGGCTTATATTGGCACATGATGGTTCATATATATTTGATTAAGTTTGAAAACCCCAGCTCTATGTTGATTACAATTTTTGCTTATTTCTGAATACTGGCTTGTAAGCGAGACAAGATTTTGAAACACAGAAATATTTAAGACTTAAGTCATTTTCCAAAAGTAAGAAATAATTCTGGGGTTAAAGGAATCTTTGATAACTAGCCAGATTTCGACTCCAAGTTAGATGGGGAGTCAGGAATAACTATTTTTTATCCTTCTCTTCTGGCTTAAGCAAATGAATTTGTCGCTGCGAAAGTATTTCAGCCTAACACATTGTTGTAAGGAAGATAGTCGCTTCTTCTACGTTTTAAGAGGAAATTCATCTTTTCTTCACTCATCCCGTTGTTCTGAATTTTCTCAGGTACAAGATCTTAATTTCCGTGTCATCAGTGTTATAAATTTGTGCTTAGGATTTTTTTTACACATTTTGCGACCGTTTCGTACTTTGCGTTTCAATGTTTTTGAATAGTGAAGACATTTATATTACACTAAGCGCTGCTTGATATGAACAAGTTTGTCCACGGCTAGTTTAATAAACGTTAAACGAATGATAATTTTAAGCAATGAGGAGAAAAATCCTTCAGAACAGCTATGGAATAATATAAATATATCCAGAAACCTGCGAATAGGTACTTTCGTGGAATTTGAATTACGAAAAGGCAAAAATTTGCTTATGAATTGTTCATAATGTCTATAACGCAAAAGTTCATTTCATCCCTCGTTCAAAGAGAACGTGGCGATGTAAACTAAAAAAAAAAAAAAAATGTAGAAAAATGCAAGCGCCTTGGTTAAACATACTTGTTTTCAAGGAATTTTTTTTCAAAAGCATTAAAAAAATAGCTGCAGAATTTTTTTTCTTCCGAAAAAGAGGGATATGTATTTGATAGCCCTGAAAATCGACAGAGTTTTTTAAAATATACTCCACACTAAGGTTGCTTTTTTAGCCCAGAAGGGCTGTTAATTTCGTTTTGGCATTTTGCTTCGAAAGTCTGAATCAGTTTTCCAATTGTTGCCACCAAACGTTATCACCCTGTGTTATATTTTAGGAAATTAAATAATAATGAATCTGCATAAATGTATGTATGTTTCTCGCACTGTGACAAAATAACGATACCTAGAGCCAACCAGTTTTGAATAACGCACGTCTCCACCCGAATTTGGGTATCTGAAAGCCCAAATTTGGAATTTGTTTCATTATCTACTTTATATTTTGTTAAGCATTTATGAGTTTTTGACTAAGAAACTCAACGGTTTCAAAGCGAAGAATGGCAACACTGTACGAAAAAAAAAAAAACATTTTTATCTCCAACTCGCGAAACTGTATCGGAAACTCTAAAGATACGCTGTCTTTAAATACGTATATTGCCGTTGGATTGAATTTCATGGTTTAAGTGCAATCAACATTTAATAAAAAAAAGATAACACACAAAAGGTTAAAAGAAGTCCCTTTGGGCGTAATGTAAAATCTGAAAAACTTTGAGTCCCCCCCCCCTTGTGTGTGTGTTTTGTAATTTTGTTATTTTTTATTTTATTTATATTTATTTATATGTGTGTGTGTTAAATATCCAAACCAAACTGTTTGGTGTTTTAATCCCTTAGATGCTGACATTTCTCTGTCATTTAACTTTTTTTATATTGTTAAATGACAGAAATGTTACTTTTTATGTTGTTAATGATCTATTTTGACCTTAATTGGCTTCAGTTAAAAATTGTTCTAGAATATTTTTATCGTATTAACTGAATTGTTGATCACAATAAGCGAATTGTTTTCTATGTTTTCGTATACACACGGGCGACACTTCTGCAGTTCAATAAGTATATTGGAATGGTAACATCAGCAGCGATCACACTAAGCGGCGCCTGCTGTAATAAATACATTTTTAGAAACGAATGGCAATAAAAAAAGTTACTGTTCTATTTACTTTATTATCTGACTTAAAATAATTATCATAAAAATATGTAATGATTTCAGTTCAGCTAATGTAATTTCATAAAATGTATTTAATATTTTTAATTAGATCTATCATTGTTGTTCTATTTACTTTCCTAGCGGCCTAAAATTGTTAAGAACAGCGTTTATTACCTTTAAATCGCTTAGTTTGTTACTGACCAACATATAGATTAAATTTGAAAATTAAATACTTTACGCTTTACTGAATGGCAATACACTGACACATGGAAGTAAGTGTTTTATTTCGGGCACTGGCAACAGAACGCTTTTAAATAGCCGAGTTTTTGACTCAAATTGAAAGACAAATGTCTTACATTTTGTTAGACAATACAATAGTCTGACACTCCGGAGATAAAAAAAAAAAGTTTTACTTCAAATAGTGTTGCTATTACTCGCTTTTAAATCGCTGAGTTTGTTAATTAAAAGCTAATTAAATTCGTACAAAATATGAAATAAATAAAATATTAGAAATTCAAAATTAGCCCGTTAGAAAAACTTCTTCTTTTATTAAAACTCCATAAAGTTTATATTCAAAACAGTCCGTGAAGAAGGTTATAAATCCACATCATTGAAGACATGGCTAATATTTCACGATGCTTTTACCGTGTGCTTATTTTGCTTAAAGCCAGTCGCCGTAAAAGGATATTTAGAAGACTCAAGGGAAAAGAGGCATCAGAAAAATTTCCCGTTTTGCCATGGAATATGTAATGTCCGTAAAAGTCTTTACCTGGCCTTTATTTTCGCAGATCTTGCATATATACTTCCGATTTTAAAAATGTTTTAAATGACACAAATATTAGTGTTTTAACATTTTTTAATTAAAAAACAAATAGTTTTATAAAAAATTATGAAATCTAACCTTTTATAAGGTTTTACGATTCTTACAGTTATAGTTCTCTTAGAAAAATTTCGTTATTCTAATTAAGTAGTTTGATTTAAATGACATTAAAAAAATTTCCGCATCTATGTTTTGCATTTTTAAAGGTTCATTATACTCGTTATAAAAGATACAACACAAAAAGTTGTTGTCGCACGAGGAGGTAAAAAAGTGCATCGTCAAACACTTTTCTTTTAATTATAATATGTATTATTTCTTCTTCCTTTAATTGCTGTCAGATTAACTCTGATTTGGATTAGCTAAACAACAATCCCTAATGTTACCTCGGTTAATCGGAATTCTGATTCATCTCTTCAGGCCTCTGCTACATGTCTTCATCTCTTTTTGTCTGATATATATATATTATATATGTGTGCGATTTCATTTTGAATCGCTAAAACATTTCCAAAATGTGGATTTGTTTCTCTTCGGTAATAATAATTATTTTCTGAGTGTTCTGCCGAATGCATACGAAATAAATGACGACTTATTTTACTGATCACTGAAAAATATGGATCTTTAAAAATGCAAAACATAGATCTGGAATTTTTTTTTTAATGTCATTTAAATCAAACTACTTAATTAGAATAATGAAATTTTTCTAAGAGAAGTGTAAATCTGTTAGTTCTTTTCTTTCATTTTATATTACCGTTTAGCTATTAAATAGTATTAGATTTTGATTTGAATCTGAATTTTTTTTTTCTTGCAGGTAAGAAGAGCTGCTTTCCTATTTTTCATTTCATTGCATTTCTGGTGACGTGAGTAAAAAATGTGACATTTTTATTTCCTTTTAAACATAGTCAACCCATAATTACTGCTGTAACAACTAAAACCTAAAATATCTTAAATAAAAACTGCAATAATAACTTTTCTTTCACCTTATGTAGGAAATGCTATCACAAAAACGGAAGTAAATAAAAAATGTCAAATTTACATGTTTTAACTGTAGTTTTATAGGTATATATATCATCTGCTATTTTTCATTTTTATATTATAAAATATTACTGTTTCCAGTTGAATATTTTTTACTGTGTTCCAGAAATAAAGATACGTTCGTACATAGCTATCATTGCTGCGATTTTTTAAATTAATCATTTAACAGTGTGGAATTAAAACATGTAGTGGTCCCAAACTCGAACTGCACGCGGGCCGAATGCACGATCAGAATAAAATTTGACGAGCTGGTTTTTTTAAACCAAAATGATATTTTTAACAAAACAAAATTAAATTCAAAAGTTTTAACCCAAAGGGCGTTAGCTATTAATTTCGTTTTAGCATTTTGCGTCGAAATCTTTGAAAGTCTGAATCACTTTTCAAATTGTTGCCACCAAATATTATTGCCCTGTGTTATATTTAAAGAAATTAAATAACGAAGAGCATGCATAAATGTATGTATGTTTCTCGCACTGCGATAAAACAACAGTACTTAGAACCATCAAATTTTGAATAGCGTATATTTCCACCCAAATTTGGAATTTGTTTTATTATCTATTTCATATTTTATAAAGCATTTATGAGTTTTTGATTAAGAAACGCAACGATTTCAAAGCGAGCAATGGCAGCACTGTAGGGAGGGGAAAAAATATCTCCAGCGCGCGAGATCATATATCGGAAATTCTAAATATATGCTCTTTTAAAATTATTTTGCGATATTGCTGTTGAATTGAATTTTATGGTTTAAGTGCGAAGAACATGGTATTTAATAAATAAAGGTAACACACAAAACATTAAAATAACTCCACTTTGGGTGTAATATAAAATTTGAAAGCTTTCAGATTTTTTTTACTAATTTTTTACCAAATTATATATAAACATTGATAATAATGACACAGAGGAAGAAATTCCAATTTATCTTTGTTTTCTGTCTAAAACCTAAAGATTAGTATCTGCAAGAAATTTCTGATAGCTGTAATTTGTAATTCAAACGTCATGACAACTAAAGATTAAACTTTCAAAGTAATATTTCTTTTTCAGATAATTTCAATGAGCTTTCAATTCGTGAAGAATTCTTTTGCTGGCAAACCGTGAAACAAAAGCTTTGGATACTTCAGGTTCATACGTGTACGTATGACGTCATGATTTAAATTTAATGTAATATAACAACTTTTTCTCAATATCAGTAAAAGAATGAACGTAGCAATAACGTGTGTCAATTGTAACCTAAAGCAAAAGGTTGCCAACAGCAGCTAG
Organism: Stegodyphus mimosarum; assembly: GCA_000611955.2. Lineage (NCBI taxonomy): Eukaryota > Metazoa > Arthropoda > Arachnida > Araneae > Eresidae > Stegodyphus > Stegodyphus mimosarum. The sequence goes on from KK115407.1 coordinate 193,730, forward strand.
TTATTTAAAATGCTGACATTAACGAAACATTTTCGACATACAGAGACGTCACATGAAATCGCATTTTTTCTTTAACGTCAGAACATGACCTTATATAATAAGTATGCAATGTAAATAATGTAATGAATATTTAATAATTAGTAATTAATGTAATTGATATTTAATGTAAGGAATGTATTTAATGTGTTGGCAATGCTATTTTTATTTCCCGTTTTGTAAAATTTTCATTAATAAATTCTACGATTTGAAAGCGAGTAGTGGCAACACTTTTCAAAATAAAGTAGATTTTTATCGCCAGCTTACGAGACTGTTGCCACTCGGAAAAATGATTGCGAAAATTAGAGTTTTCAGAGTTTTTAATTAATAGCTCGGCTAATTAAAGTCATACGAAGATGAGAATGGTCGAAATAGCTTTCTACGAATTTTTGGAATCGGGGGGGGGGGCGCTTCTTTCGAAACTCAACACGCCGCCGTTCCGGAGGAGATGATGTCACAAAGAAACAAACAAATAGAAAGACGTGCACAGATTTTTAATAGTATAGATTCTCATTCTTTTATTTATTAAATTTCCTTCGACGCATGTACAAAAATATACATATATTTGCGTGCAAATAATTATAACCTTCTTCTTATTGCTGCTTACTACTAACTTCAGTACGGATTTTAGATGCTGGTTGGTCATTCTGGCTCTTTTTTTAGACTTAATTAATTTTCAACTGCTAAACGAATGGATCATAGGTACGCTGAAATAAGGTGATTATTGTTATTGCAAAAATTCCTAATTGAGATAGTAATGAATATGTAAAATTGGACTCGTTAAAGTCGTTAAAATCATAAACTTTCTTCAAATTCTTATCATAATAATGGTAATTAATTCACGGGAAATAGATTCAAGGGCCGCAAAAAATTGCTTCCCGGTCCGCGGGCCTTCGGTTTGAGACCACTGACTTTATATGGAATATTAAAGCTATGTGATATGTTTTTATTTACATATCAGTCATATTTAGCAAGACTTGGCTGAAAGTTTTCTTATTCAAATTAACTTTTCTGATCTTAATTATATCATGGCATGCTTTATTTGAATGAAACAAAATTCCAGAAAAGCCAGGAAATCGGTAAGATAATATTTGTACGATATTTATGGCAACTAAAATGTAATCATTGATTTTAAGGTTGATTATTGTAAATTTTTAATGAATTCTGATTTTTTAATGTATAAACTGTTACATTTATATTATATAGTAGTTTGGAAATGCACATTAATGGAGTTCTTTCCAATCCAAAAGAAAACAAAAGCTGTTTGATTATTTTCTAGCATTCTTGTGCCTTAATTATTATTTTAGATACTGCAACATATATTTAACCTTTTGAAGAGAAAAATGAGGCTAAAGGCCTTCATCGTGCCCATCCTATTACGAGATACAGAAACGACGGCTGTCTAGACAATTATAGTTAACACATTGTATGGAACTTGAAGCCAAAGCATTGCTGACAATCAGTTTTGTGATGTTTCTGAAAAGAAATTTTTAAAGAAGTAAGAATAAGAGGTATTAAATATATCGTTGGCACCACGCCAAAGCTAAAAAACTGCTTTTCTTGCTCTTTTACTTGTATGCCATTTTTATTTATTTATTTTTTGCAATAGGCTATACGAAATAATAGCTGCATATAAGAAATGATCGTTGCGTATTGTGTAAAATGAATTACCAATCAACAGTGACATTATTTTGCGATATAATTAACTCTATACCTTTCCAATTTTTTTCCGCTTCTAGTCTTCTTAGTTTAAGCTCAAAATTTAAAATTTTTGGATGTTAGTTTATCCATTGATGCATCGATTAGTTGATGAAGGCATTAACGCAAATAATGACTAATTAACCATTACTGCTGAAAGGCGATATGATTTCTGAAGTTTTCCAAGCCATTAATCAAAAATAGTTTGAATGGTATTTATTTTCTGTATGAAACTGGGACGCTACTGAAATTTCTCATAGCAGTGTCCTTAAGTTCGCTTGTTGATTATGAAAGCTGTTAAATAATATGATTTTAATTATTTGGCAAATTTCTTACTTTTCTTAACAAATTATCTCTAGAATTCTTTCCACTGATTGTTATAATCTACGTTGCAAGATAATAACTTTTATTTAACAAAATTCTTACATATTTAACTCTATAGTCTGCTCATTTAGATATAAATAAAGGAATTTTTAGAAAAAATTAACGAAATTTTGGGAACATTTATTCTAAAATAATTCAGTGAACGAAATTTAGGAAAATTTCAGAATTTCAAGAAACGAACGAAATTTAGAAACCTCTTTAATTAGAGATTTCCAAATTTCATGAAATGGACAGAACAGCTTATTCTAAAATGATTCGAATACAATACTGAATATTTCTGATAGGATTTGAACACATTTTAGCATGTTTAGTCATTCAATCAAAGAGTCTTGTGGCATGTAAGTTTTATTTTCTGAATTTTATGTCTTCACTTCGGGAAGTCAATATCAATTCACGACTTCGTTCATACAAAATTGTGTGGTGCGAAATTAACTTCAAATGAACATACAGGTAAAATTTATTTAGCCAATCCTGATAATTTACATTGGAAAGCTGCAATAGAAACTAAAACGAATAAAGAGCATTACAAAGATAAGAGTGTTTTGCCTATAGCTATAGAGGCTGTTCGCACATTGTTTAATTGATTTTGCTTTGGTTTAAAAAATACCTTCCGCTTGGAAATATTTTTTCACTGCAGCTATATTTTTGAAAGTAACTTGTCGTCTGCTATTTAATAGCTTTGTTTTCATGCGAAATGGCGCTTTGCAGTGGATGGAAGGTTACGTATTCTTATCTAGTTATTAAAACACGCTGTGAAAGCCATGGTTTTCGATATCAAAAACTGCGGTAGGTAATATTGTCAACAAGAAATGAAAAAAACGTCGAAGTGTGGCTTCAAGTGGAAAAATTATTCCAGATACGTATCGGAAGAAAAAACGGAATGTTTTGAATGTCGCAAAGGTAAGATCTTGAGTGTTAAAAGAAAATCCGCCAAGACAGCTGCAAAATCATTAAAATGCTTAGTGTCAACTGTAAACAAAATGATTACTGCTGATTTGAATCTTAAAAAAGGCGAAAAAGTACAATGTGCATCGTCTTTCTCCACGACATATAGCCGAATGCAGAACGCGCTGTTAACAGTTAACACACTCTGCGGGGATTCGAGACGTCCAGGTTGAAGTCCCAGCCAGGGCACTGCACATTTTTAATGTACTCCTGCTTCCAAAAAGAACCTAATGATTCTACAGTGGCGCCCGAACGAAAGAAGTTGGTGGATAATGATTCTTGGCGATTGAGTCCCCTAATCCCCAGTCGCCCTATTCCCCGGGAAAGTGTATGTGGTATTTTCTCCCTCATTCTAGCATGCTTCGTGGTTTAACGGTTAGCAAACTCGGCGCGAATCCGAGAGGTCCAGGTTTGAATCCCGGCACTGCATATTTTTCTCTTCTCCTGCTACAAAAATAACGTAATGACTCTACACATTTATACGGACAAAAATGGGAAAATTTTGTCTAACGACAAATTAATAAAGAGAGTGGAGAAAATGTTAAGATCAGCCACACATATTATCAGGAACATATAAGAACTCATATTTTATACCTACTTTTCAAATATGAAATAACTTCTTTTTACCCACAGTGTCGTCAATCAGTAGAATCGCATCAAAGAAAGCAAGCAGCCACACGTCAAAATCCACTAAAATTTTCTTGGAAATAAAATAGAACAGAAACGGGTGTCAATGCGAAACCCTTCACTCATATCCCTACTAAATCTCTTAATATATCAGCCATGGATTTTTGCGCTTTTGAACTTTTAAAAAGCGGATTGTCCAAACGTCGATCTACAGTCCTGGAAAGCTGTTGAAGGGGAATGGGATGAAATACGTCTTCCGATACTGCAAAATGCTTTATTGTCTGCAAAGAAGGTAGTGATGAATAAATATTATCAAATAGAACATTTAACACGCAAAACTTTTATGTAAAATATATTGGTAAATACAAAGAAAATCGCCTAAAAAATGTGCGAACAGACTCGGTAAAAGTCAGTATTTTCATAACAAGGATCCAGTTCAAAGGTAAAAACCTGTTCCGTTCACGCTACCTTTAAGTCATTTACCAATAGCGCAGCTATTCTCTTACTTCTACCTTTCACGGATTCAACAGCAGCTAGTTCTCAGAGAGACAAGGGCAGAAAATTTAATAGGCTAAAGTTAAGGATAAACTCCTATTTTTAAATATATGACGTGCCTGAGTAAAAATTCCAACATGAGCCAAGAAAGCTAGAATAGAGTTTAACTCAAAATCTAACTGTTAGTAAAACTTAAGAATTGTCACAAGACTTTTTAATGTTTTGCTATTTTCCTTGCATATATTAAGCATATAATTTCATGTATGTCTTCTGCATTTTTGTTTTCTTTATATATGCACCTTAACGTCAACAGTGCTAGTTCAAAAATAAGATTCCTCTAATACTTAGTTTTACATATCGGGATTTTTTATATGGTTATTATTACCTTTCGTCTATCTGTATAGTTTCTAATAACATAAAAAACTAATTAAAATACTGTAAGGAATTAGGGAGAATGAATATCCAAACAATATTTGGTTATTTTCAACGATAACTAAAACATTTCCTCTGTCCAGAAGTAAATGTTCGATTTGCGATTTTTATTTATCCATTTATATGATTTAATTAAAAAATTACTAAGCATTTACTTTTATTTTTGAAATAATTATGCTGAATTTACTATATTCTGTGTTTCTGACGTAATGTATGCAAGTTGGCACGCGAAATGTCATGCTCCTTGTTTTGGTAACCACACATTTATATTTATCATCGAATTGTTACCAAATAAATGTCTAGTTAACTGTCTGAGTATGAAAAGTATGGTGCAGAATGTGTTCGATGCATTCACCATTCCATTTTGTTTTACAATATTTTGCAAGCATACCTTAGCATTTGTCACAAATCTCCGGCACACGTCTTCCAAAATTGAACCGCACGAATAAGAGCTTTGAATTGTATGCTTCCTTGGGAATACCTTATTTTTCAGAAATTCCGTAAACAGAAATCACACGCATATAATATCCAGGTTCGACGGAGGTGACTCATTGTCTCCCACTTTCGTAACATTCGGGAAACCGATGTGACATTATACGCGTATAAATCATCTCATACAGAAAATCAAAAGCACCATTTGCAATGTGTGAGCGGGCTGCATCTTGCATTAAGCACTGAGTGTGTAAAGTGAAACCTCTTGCCATTTTCAAGTGTGTGGACCGTTGATGGGCGTCCTCGTTTCTTCTCCAATGGCTTCCAGTTGTTGACACAATCCGTAGATGGCTGTTTGCATGCGACATGCGACGGAGGACGTGGGCACCACCCCTCCACCGTAGGTTAATTGGTATAGCACCACGTCCACCTTTATCTAAAACAACCCCTGAAGTCACACGTGGGCCACTCACCTGGCACCCAAACCCAGCGCCTAATTCACCCCGGTAGCGGTCCTACTGACCAAAACTGCCCCCGGGAGTTCACTCCATCCTACCGCCCGGGCCCAGTATTTATTAAATCATAGAAATAATATATTGATGGCCTTACAAGGGCTTCTCATTTGATTACATGCATTTGCTGGTTTTACATACAGATTTTGCTTTCTGGCACATTATATTGCTTTCCAGTACATTATAATTCTGTTTGTTACATTGTTATTCGAGTATTACATATGATTGTCTGTAATTACTGAAACATATAATACAGTCAATTACTGAAACATATAATACAGTCATTAGATTTCTGTTCATTAGTTCGGTTCATTGGTAGTAGTTCATATGTTATAAGCTTTGAGACATTCATAGTGTCGTCCATCCTCGGGTTCCTGCTAAACTTATTTGCTACAGTTTATATTCACATCCCTTATTTGCTGCAGTTTTATATTCATATCCTGTTGTGAACGTTTGCTTTGCACCTGTAATAGAGACTTATTTACATTGTTACACCATTACATAACTTTCTTTCCACATTGGGGCAACACTTGTAATGTTGCTTGCTAGACTGAGGAGGCTTAATTACATATTTGCACTATTTATGCTGAAATTAGTTTGCGACGCACTTTTACATCAATCATATTTACATATTTACATACACGGAGCATATTACATATTACAAGCGATGCTTATGAGATCTATTTAAATATTTACATTCTTGAGTATTCTTTTAAATACTAGATCTATAATCTTTACTGATACCATTGGGTCTTATGATTGCATAAGATTTCTTATATTAAGGATGGCCTATATGCACATTTTCGAGTATACATTGCACATTTTCGGATACATATGTGATGATGCTGTGTGCCAGTAAATTGGAGTATACTTGGAAACACACTTGATTAACACACTTGCTTGATAAACACATTTGCATTGAGCATATTTACATATTTACATGTATATAGCGTTGCACTTTGAGGGGGATGTACTGTGCATTGCTTGCTTGCACCACTCGACATTTCTGTTTGCATTGCTTGTTGAAGGTATGATTCATGCACATTTATATAGTATTACCCGCGAGCCTATTATATTTATTTACATATTTGCTTTCTTAATACTCTCATTGATTCTGGGTCTATAATGTATACTGCTGAGATTAGATCTTATAGTTGCATAGGGTATCTTATTTTGAGGATAACATGCGCTTTATGTTATGGAGCTAAATTTGGCATAGATCCAGATTAAGTTCCGCTAATTTGTCCATTAGCTGCACAATCTTTTTAATTAGGTGCCGTTGCTTAATCAGATATTTACAGAACGGCTGTCTGTTATTGGCTGGTAGTCGAATGTGGAGACCCTCAGTCAGCGGGCATGTCTCCAAGTAATGCTCTGGCGAGCCCGGTCCTCCACATGCGCATTGATTTGTATTGCAGAAACCACGTTTGTAGAAATAGTCAGGAAAGGGACCGTGCCCTGAGATGAACCTTGCGAGCTGCGTGTTTGCTATATTTCTGTTTGTGTCCACATAACCACAGAAGTAATGGGTCCTCCTCCCTGTGTTGCTCTCGTCCCATTCACATTGCCACTTCCCCATGGCTTTCAATCTCAGCGTACGCTTGAAGTAAGAACGTGGCCATGGTATAACTGCCTCTGCTATTGCTGTTTCTGCGGTGGCCTCCTTGGCAAGCTGATCTGCCATTTCATTCCCTTCATGGCCCGCGTGTGCTTTTATCCATTCTAATGTGATCTTAAAATTTGGATTATTTCTAAGGGCCTTCTGTATCTCTTGAATAATTTCAGAGGGATGGTCGGGGTTCCAAATCGCATGTAATGTTGACAAGCTGTCAGTTTTTACTGTGGCCTGCCTGCATCTTATGGAATGTACATAGTGGATTGCTTGCAGTATGGCCAAGGCTTCACTTTGGAAAACGCTGTTGTTTTGTCTGAGCCGGCCCTTCCATTTTTCTATGATAATCCTCTGTCTCATGGCGACGTAGGCACAGCCCACTTTCTCCTCCAACTTTGACCCGTCCGTATAAACTGTCAGGCCAAGTGGCTGGTCATTATCCTTAGGCTTCACCGAGACGTATACCCCTCTTCCTTTAGCCGCTGGGTGTACATCCAACGGGTTGCAGTTTTCCTCATACTCCTCAGGGGAGTAAATTTCTTCATCAAATGTGACCATTCTCTTGAGTTGTAATACTTGCTGTCGTGCCGCCTCCTCCTCGGCACGGATGTGCAGGGGGAGTAAGCCTGCCAGCACATTAATGGCGTCGCTTGAAGTGGTGCGATAGGCCCGGGTGATACCCAATGCGAAGGGTCGTTGAATGGCATTAAGGTGTCTAACCTTTCTCCCTTGCATTGGGTAGGCCCACACTGCAGCAGCATACGTGACTATTCTTTCTACCACTGTGGAATACAGCACCTTTTGTATGTGGGGGTTTAGTCCCCATTTAAATCCATAGAACATCTTCATTTGTCGAGCTATTGCAGTTGTCCTTAGTTTAAGGATTTGCACGTGGGGGATCCAATTCATTTTTTCGTCGAAAATGACGCCAAGGTATCTGAGTTTTGACACTATCTTTATCCGCTGTCCATTAATTTTTATTGTGGGCCTGCGTGCTAGGGAGCCTCCCTTTTTGGGGATGAGAAGAACTTTTGACTTTTGTTCTGCAATCATCAGTTTCAGTCTATTGCACCGCTCTTGAAAGAGAGTGCACACTTCGTTGCAATTACGTTGCAATTCCCTTCGTGTTGAGCCCTTTACTATTAGGGCGGCGTCGTCCGCATATGCGAAAATCCGGGTGTGCGCCGGCCATGGAGCAGTAAGCACTTCATTGAAAGTAAGATTCCAAAGGTGTGGCCCGGCGCACGACCCCTGAGGACACCCTCTCGTCTGTATCTTTTCAATAATGCCGGCATTGTGTACTGCTATAAGTCTCCTGTCCTGCAGATAATTGCTTATCATTGCATAAACATTATTAGGACAGTTAGATCTTCTCAGGGCTGATTTTATTGCCGGCCACCACAGCGTGTCGAAGGCGTTCTTAAGGTCAATACTGACCATCGCCGTGTGGTGGCCGCTATGTTTGTTTTCAAGAATTGCCTCTTTGATGTCACAAAGGGCATGCACTGTCGACGACCCAGTCCTAAAACCATATTGGTGATCACTGAGAAAGTTTGTGACATGCAGATGGTGGCGCAGTCTATTCATCAGAAGCTTTTCAAGTACCTTCCCCATCGCCGAAAGAAGGCAGATGGGGCGGAATGAGGAGGCTTGCGAAGGATCACGATCCTTTTTGAGAAACAGTATTACTTGGCCTATTTTATAAGGCATGGGGAAGAGTCCTATTGTAAAGAGCTTGTTAAAATACTTTTGAAAGAAGTTCGGATGGGTCTTGATTACAGTCTTTACTATTGCATAGTCCATCCCGTCGATTCCAGGGGCTTTCTTTCGGGGAAGACTGGCCAGTATTCTATGTAATTCCTGGGCTGTAAATTCAGGGTCTGTAACTGTTTCTAGTTGTTCTGCCTCTGCACGGAGAGCTGCCTGCTCGTCTGTGTCCTGGTCCTGAGTGTCCTGACTGAACACTGTGTCCATTATTTCTCTTAGTGTGTCGGCTGTATATTCCTGGCTGCTATCTAGCGACGAGGAGATTTGCAGCTGTGATGGCTTAAAAACTTTCCCCGTCGCTATCTTATGATGCAGGCCATATATTGCATTGGTTGTGGAGCAAAACTCCCTCCATGATTGTACTTTCGCTTTTATGATCATTTTCTTATAGACCGCTCGCTCTCTCCTGAAGATGACAAGTGTGTCTGACTCTACTTGTGCACGTCTCTCAGATTTTAGCTTTCGTCTGAGAGCCCTACATTTGCTCTGTTGTGTTCGCAAGGCACCGGTCCACCAATGCAATTCCTGCAGTCTCTGTGGTTTCCTTTTTGGAAGGGTTTGGTCGCATGCCGCTTGCAGTGCATCCTGCAGCGTGACTGAGTAGGCCTCCAGCTCGTCCTTTGTGCTCGCTTGTTCCAATTCTGATTCGAGATTCTCCAACTGCCTTCGAACTGTTCGAGTAAAGACTGGGAGCTTTCTCCCGGGGAGATTATAACGCTTAATTTTAGTTATGGAAGTTCTTTGCTGCAGGGTGTAGGTTATGAACCTGTGGTCACTCAGGCTCTCCTGATCGACCACTTGCCAGTCTGCTAGTATTGAAGCTGCCTGAAGTGACGTGACTGTAAGGTCAGGCCAGCCCTGAGCAAAGCCTCTATCAAAAGAGGGTGGCGCATTTTCTGCATTATTAATTACTAGGTTCTTTGAACCCAAGAAGTCCTCAAGTTCCCTGCCCTTTGCGTCTGTGTCTCTATACCCCCATGTGACGTTATGGGCATTATAGTCTCCGCCGAAGAGTAGATGGGGGACTTTTACTTTGTTGACCACATATTCCATAAATCTCACTGTGGGTTCTATGTCGGAGGTTGGCGGCGAGTAGCAAGATGCAGCTGCCAGTACTAGGTACTGCATTTCTATTAGTATTGCAACGTTATCACGTTCAGCCTTTATAATTATCGGGGACCAGTCCGGCCGGCAACATACTATTATAGCTCTCGGCGCACTGTCCTTGTCTACTTTCTGATACACATTCCATTTCACCGGAAAACCTGCTGCCATACCTTCTTTTACATAAGGTTCTTGGCCCAATATTAAGTCAATGTTTTTGTCTACTGCATACTGTACTGTCTGTGCTACAGAGGCTCTTGCTCGTTGCATATTGATTTGCAGTATTCTTACTGGAGTTTCCTCCGTCACTGTCTCGTTGTTAATTTGTGCCTCTGCTGTTCCCTGATCTCTGCGGTCTGGCTTCTTTTGGTTGCCGCTGGTGTACTCTTCAGTAGATGGCTGTTTGCAGGAAGTCCATTTTGTATCAAAGTGCGAAGGAAACCGTCGCATTGCCATCAAACTCTTCGTTTCTTCAAGAAACATTATAACATTCGCCTTCCGTTAAGCACTCGACCGGCGATTAACCAGCATCTGGCAAACTGCTATTTCACCTCAAGTTAGTGCGCCAGTGGCTTCACCAGATACTTGGCGGATTTTCCATGAACAAAAGCACCGAATGCGCATTTTTAATAGTATAATTCCCCCAAACTACTCGTGTAATTCCAACGTCCTGTTTGTTATGTATATCGAGTTCTTTATTTCCATCGTTTCATTCTGCTCACTGCCACTGCCAGTGTACTGTTTAGCAGTTATTTCTGCGTGCCAGTGTCGATTACCAACTCGAACAGCTATAGTTCTCTCCCATTTATCGGTGGCGCCGTGCACTTGTTTCATATTCAGCCGAAAATGGACAAGAGAACCATCATCTACAGCATAAAACCGAAATGGTTGTGCACCATCATCTGCAGGATAAAACCGAAATGGCCTGATCAGCCACCTGATCAACCTGATGGTCAGCGGTCATATATAATATTAAACATTTTAAGTGATGATTGAACGTTTGGCATTTTGTGTGCAAAAATTTTGAAATGAACTGTAGTTTAAACCTGTCACTATCAAGAAGCTGCACTAACAAGTGTTACAGAACATGTTTTGGGACAAAATGGTTTGTTTCAAGAACTTACGGCCAAAATATTATTTGTGTCATCTAAAAAAGAAGCTGGTAATTTTTCAGGAAAGAAGGATGTTTTAAATGAAAAACGCTTTTTATTTGCAAATAATTCAAAACATATTTAACTTTTCTATAAAAAAAAGAAGTAGTCCTTGTAAGTGTGTCCTATCTGACATTTATGCCAAGGTTTGGTTTCTTTAAGTTTTCTTAAAAATTGCAAATTGGACGCTTATTTTTAGGTACAGAGAATTAGTATGTTTCTGCAGATTTTCGGCATTTTTGTTAAAGAAATTTGTTTTCACATTTTGAAGTGAAATTTTAAAATCGCTACTCGTACATCCTGCAGCATTAAAATGCTGAATAAATTACATTGTGTACGGTGGCGGCTCGTAGCTAAAATGAGTGGGGGTGCTGTTCCAAAAACTTTTAACCTTTGTATTAAAACTGTGTAAAGGGAAAGAAACATGCATAAAAAGAAAATTGATTTTGAAACTTCCATGAAATTTTACAAAAGAAAAACATTTCTTAATTACTTAATTGCTTCTTATTAACCTAAAATTGTTACAGTTCAATCTTTACATATTCGTTTAAAAATGAAATCCATTCTTCTTGTTTTAATTTAGATCAATAATTTTCTCCTTGATCTCTGGATGACAACTGAGGAAATTTTTCTATATTGAAAACATTGCAAGCGCATTTAATCTTTCCGAATTCATAGTGCTTCTTAGAAAAGTTTTTATTCTTTTCAATGTTGAAAAGCAGCGTTCTGCCTCTGATGTAGCCATGGGAACTGTCAAGAGAATTTTTATCAGTTTCATAATTTCACTAAGAACATAATTTATTTGCCAAGATAAATTTCATAATTTATTTGCCAAGATAAATTTCAGTAGCTCAATTAATTTGCAGTATTCATGAATATCAGACCTACAATAGAATACTTTTAGTTCAGTTTCAAGCTTTTCTTTGTCAATCATTGGATATGCTTCAGTGGTCAGTACTATTTATTCTGCAGAATGTTGTTTCCTAAAACTAACGAAGCGTTTCTTGTTGTTCTAAATTGTTCTTGTTGAACAATTTAGCAGCTGCTAAGTGTTTAGTGGAGGAATATCTTTCCATTATATCAATACGTATAAAGTCACGTATTTCCTTAGCTTCTGCCATCAGTGTCTTTGAAGAATTCTCACAGTACTTTGAGTTTCTTAATTCTAAAATAGCAGTTTTGAAAGTTGCGATATATTTGTTAACTTTAAACACACTAATTTCTCCGGATTGCATTTGGTTATATATTATTTCAACATGAGGCATAATCTGATAAAAGAGCTCTAACCAAAACTTGAAATTATTATCATTTAGATATTTTGAAATTTCTGTTGCCTCCGCAGTAGTTTAATCTGCATTGAATGTTGACTGCATTTTCATGAACTGTGTTTATGGTCCGTATGCTGAAGTTCCACCTTGTGCAGGAAGGACATGGAATGCTAACGGCCATATGCTTCTTTAGAATGGACACACGTTGCGGTGATCTTGAAAAGAACGTTAGAATAGCCAGAATGTTAGAAAAAATTATTTTTCCATTTCTTGAAATACTTGCTGCATTTCTCATTATAAAATTAAGTTGATGTACATAACAGTGAATGAAATGTGCATTAGTATAAGTTGCTTTTATTTTTGCTTGAACTCCATCTTTTTTGCCCTTCATGACATTTGCACCATCAAATGTCTGAGCTATCAACTTTTGTTCATTTCCTTGAAGGATTATGTCCAATTGTTCTCAAATACATTTTGATATGTTATCTGCAGTTTGATTTTATGGAATAAAGAATCCTCAGAAACGCTCAAATATTTCCCCATTCAATACATACCGTAGAACAAGGACCATCTAAATGTGTTTCGAAACATCTGTTCTGTCATCAACCATTAAAGCTACAAGCTTTCCTAATTTCTGTCCTTATCTCCTCATGGTATATTTGAAATAGGCAGTCAAGTATCTCGTTGTGAATGGTCTTAGAAACACCTTTGAAGACTGCACTAGTTTCTAAGTGATTCTTCAAATCTGAATCTAATTTAGAGGCAAAATCCTTTAAATACCGCTGGATTTACTGAATCTTCTTCATCGTGTTCCCGTAAGGGAGTTTCAAAGTTTTCGCAAAAGAAAATGCAGTCTATTATTTTGCACAAAATTTCACGGTGCTTTTTAACCTTTGACTGGCTCATTGACTGGAAGTCTGTATCCCTCATTAAGTTTCTCTTTAATACTAACGGTTCCTAAAAGTGACAGTGAAACTACATTATCAACATGCTTCTTATGCTTTTCAGTTTTTTTCTTTCATTTTGTTTATATTTCTGAAACCATCTTTTGTCCACGTTGCATCACCTCCAAACAGCAAGCACGGGAAACAAAACAGAGCATCTTTCACTTCACAACCGCAAAGCCAATTTTTCCGTTGGTACCATTCAGAATTGAAACTACGAATATATTTCTTCTTGTTGCTTATGCCTGGCTGACATATTAGAATATCAGTTGTTGAACGACCTCTTTTCTTAATTGTAATTTTCTCATGGAGAGACAGCCGTGAAAACGAAAGCTCTTGAAGTTCACTTACAGTCACAGAATTTATTACTTGAGGATGCAAGGACATGGTTAAAGTCTTCTGTAAAATAAAAGAACCGAAAAAATTGAATCGAGTAGAATAGCTGAAAAATAATCTAACCAAGAATATGGTGTATGATTTTTAAACGCAGCACACGCGGAGTAAAAAAAAAAGAACCAGCTTCCAACGACACTGTAAAAGGGACAGTGCTCTTCTTCCTCTCAGCCTCGTATGCTGCTTCCTAAGAGCGCATGCGCAGAACAGCCAAATACCACACGCGCGAATCCCTTTTCCAGAATTTCGGCACTGCAAGAACGACAGTGCTCTTTTATCTCCCTGGCTCCAGTGCTGCTTTCTGTGTGCGCATGCGCAGAACAGCCAAATACCACATCGCTGGAACTGTGAAGCGCAGTTCCATACAAAAACGTTTCGTACATTTTTCATAAACTGGAGGATGGCTATTGACATTAAGTTTAAGGATTATATATTGTAGAAGTATAAAGAAAGAATTAAAGAAAAAAAGTGTTCATTATATTACATATTAAAAATAATAATAAGTGGAAATAGGGGGTGCTGCAGTTCCACAGTGCTTATTACGAGCCGCCACTGATTGTGGGAAAACGATCTTAACACGTTCACGCAGGCGCGGGCTACCGGTGGGCAGCGCTAGACTGTCTCATCGGGAGCGCGTACAACCGGTGCCGGTTTACAGGTCTGAACAGGCAAAAATCACGCGCCGCCAGATGAAGCGCGTCATTAATTTAAGCGCCGCTTCGCAGCAAAACTAATGAAAATCGGCCCTGGCTTGAACGTGTTAATTATGTCTTCCATTTTGTGTACATTGTGTTATTTGAAACATACTTTTACATATATTCTATTACATGATTTTCGTGCTGTGATGTTTGTAGTAATAGTGTCATTAAGTGGTGGTCCCTGTTTTATATGTCTTTCTCTGCTGTTCTTGCTTTTACTAATCTAGCTTCTCATATCTCGACAATGAATTATCCAGAACGTCTGGCCTTCTGCCTCGACGTGTGCCACCAACAGACTTCGGGGCCAATGGGCACTGCTGTAGCCCGCCTCTTCAACCGAAGATGGCCATTAAAATGGCTTCGACAAAACCTGCAGTTGTTTTCCCGCCACCAAGTGTTATTACTACTACCGCTGCTGCACCTTGTGCTGTGAAAGTGCCACGAGCTGTAGCTGATATCAACAGGTATATGGAAGCAACTAACACTCCTTGCTTTTGCGTCACTTGATTGTTTGCTTGCCTGCTTGCTTACTTACTTTCTTCAGCTATTTCTGAGCTAGGTATGAGTTAAACTTCTAAAGACGACCATTTTCTGTGTTCTTTGGGTTTTGATTTACCAAAGAACATGGCAATTAAACTCGAGGAATTTGCTTCTAAAACAACTTTTAATATGTGTGTAGCTAAATAATTACGCAATACGATAGTAATTGTTTTAAAAATGGAGCATATTTATATTATTCACGTACACTGCACACAAAAAAGGGACAGTTCTATATCTCCCGTTCTACTGGGCCGATTGACGAAATTCAAATTGCGTTTTCCATGTCTCGAAAGCGCGACTTAGGATATATATTAGATTTATATATAGCTTTGTTCTAATATAGGTATTTTGACACAAAACGGAACTTTTTCTGAAATAACAGACCAATGTTTTTCCATATTTCGATTCTACGACTCAAATTGTGCCTAAATATTAAATTTTTCCAAAATTTGGTGCGAAATTTACGGAGAAATTCAAAATTTTAACTTGGCGAATTTGTTTCAGTTTTAGCCAAGAATAATTCACTTGGCGAACTTCTTAATGTGTGGTAACCTATTTTCCTTCCCTTCCATTGTGCAGATGAAGAAAAAAAGTCACATCGTTCTACTTTTCGAATAATTGCAATAGTGCGTAAACCACATTTTCGTTATTATCGCTTTCAACAAATATGCCAAATTTCAATACGCACCCAATATATAAATTCACGTATACCTTCGGAAATTTTGAATAAAAAGTTCTAATTTTTTTGCAGGTATGCTTAGAAATACATCTACTTTAAAATGATTGTAAAAATTTTATAGGTTGTAATTCAAAGTGTTTTTCGAAAAACTTATAAAAATTATTTGAAAATACAAATTTAAAAAATAAATCATAAAAAATGGGTGAATTTTATTTGGAGTGAACCTAA
Source organism: Stegodyphus mimosarum (assembly GCA_000611955.2). Taxonomy (NCBI): domain Eukaryota; kingdom Metazoa; phylum Arthropoda; class Arachnida; order Araneae; family Eresidae; genus Stegodyphus; species Stegodyphus mimosarum. Next base: position 209,675 of record KK115407.1, read on the forward strand.
ATTTCGAACTATATAAGAAGGAATTAAATAAGTTTCATAAAAAAAGAGATATTAATAAATACATACCAAATTGAATTAACATTGAGGAGCTAAATTTTGAGAACTAATTTTTTAAAAACGACTCGTGCGAGTTTTACAAAACTTGGCAATTTTGGCAATTTTTTTTACAAAACTTGGCAATTACAAAACTTGGCTATTTATTACATGATTTTCGTGCTGTGATGTTTGTAGTAATAGTGTCATTAAGTGGTGGTCCCTGTTTTATATGTCTTTCTCTGCTGTTCTTGCTTTTACTAATCTAGCTTCTCATATCTCAAGAGTCATATTGAGTCGTAGAATCGAAATATGGAAAAAAATTGCCGTGTAATTTCAGAAAAAGTCCGATTTTGTGTCAAAATACCTATATTTGAATATACCTATATATAAATCTAATACATATCCTAAGTCGCGCTTTCGAGACATGGAAAACGCAATTTGAATTTCGTCAATCGCCCTAGTAGAATGAGAGATATAGACCTGTCCTATTTTTTTTTCGCAGTGTACATCTACTTCGCCTTATTTGTGGCATTGCCATTCAAAGACAGGAAACGTTTAAGAATTTTGAAATTCGAATTGTAATCCTTTGAAGAAAAAATAAATGTCAGATGTCTAGCTGTACAGATCCCTGCAAAAACATTTTATTGAATTTTTAAAGGGCGAGAAAAAAAATGTTCCAAAGTGATTTCAGTGAAGAAAAGTATAGCGGAAAAAGATATCTCTAACAGATCTACTTCACATATCCGAGATCTTATGAAGGAAGAGATTTACCTCATCTGCATCAGTCCATTTTTCAGAGTAGTAAAGTAGATGAATGTTTTAACGTATTGTTGCGTTATACGGGTTCGTGGATTTGAGAGTATCCGATGAAAACACGATGCAGAACAATAAAAAGCACAATTTATTTACAAGAATCACTATTTACAGCACAGTTCCAAAATTACCTTTAAAAGCGTCGAAAATCTACAATAAATACGCTGAAACAATCAGCAACACAGCTTCAGGCTGTAATTGTAAAGACAGCTTCGCGGCAACACTAAACTTATAATAAACACCGTGGAACAATCACCAATACACTGTCAAGCTATACTGTAAAGGTAGCTTCACGACAAAGCACTATCTCGATCGCTTTCCGTTCACAAAACTCTCGCGTAGCTTAGCACTCGCAGTAAGCAGCTATTCTCACAATAAGCAGCGATTCTCACATTGCCGGCTCTCAGAAGCGCAGGGGTAAAGAACCTCTATGTAAAGAAGGAAAGGCTCCATAGACGTAATGTAAACCACTTTGTCTGCAACGCCGCTACAAAGAAAAGGGAACATTCGCCAAGGGATTTGGCGACGGAATCTGTTGGCGAGAATTTCCCCTCTGTGATGTGCGGGTTCTTTGGTACCTAGCCGACATTTTCCCCCTCCTCGATGTGTATAGGACATTGAGGAACACGGGTTAAGATGAATCGTTCTTTGACTTCTCGCGATAATTTAAACTCGGAAATGATGAAATATTAGGTGAAGTTTCACTTTCACTGGCTGTTGAACTTCCATTGTCCATATCGCTACTTGAAACCAAAGAACCTATTCTTTGTTTGAACTCTTGCTAAACGTAACGGTCGAACCTGTCCAAACCAACTTCGACATTCAGCTTCGAGCTTTGGCGCTTTTTGGCGACAGATATTTCACGTATGCGCAGTTGTTTCCCTTTTCGTTGGAAGGGAGCCACTTCTGCTTCTGCGAAGTTTTCCTTCTTGACAGTACATATTCTTTGGCAGGGGTTTATATTGCTTTTCCTTAGGTTCCACAGGTTTCGAGAAATATCTCGACAGGAAGTTATTCTAGAAGCTTCCCGATTGGACCATGGGATATCACCTATTTGGTCGCCAAATGGGCGATAAAGTCGCCAATCTGGCAACCCTACCATACACTATTTTATGGCAACCCTAGTGCTATGCCGGAAAGCTTACATACAGGCGCAACCGCCGAATTTTTCGCGACAGTATCGTTAAATGATCGATAAGATATTCACTCAGCAGCATCTCATCACATTGGCACTGCATTTAATCATCATCAACTCCATTGTCAATTGTCATCGTAATAAGGACGAATAATTTTATCCTTTCAATTTATTTAAAATTTTATTCACAGTGTTAATGCCGGAAAAATGCTCTTTGAGGTTTACGACAGATGATTGAAAGACAGATCTTGAAATTTTTTAGGGGGGGGGACTCGAATTTGCGGGCATCTTTCAGCAGAGGCGTGTTATAAACAGACGCTATTCTTAACTGTTAACTGGTGCGGCCACGGAGCAGAATTTAGGGGCTGTAAAATTTTAGAATTCAGGAAGTAACCGGGTGATAGAATTTTGGTGTTACAGATTTTACCCCGGGAGGCAAACAGCCGAGCGCTTACTCTGTTTGTGCTTTCTGTTCGGCTGTGTTCGTCTGTCTCGTTTTAGTTTAGAATTTAAACTAAAATTAATTTCTAACTAAAATGTTTCTTTCCTCAGAACTGTGTTCACCCCTTTCACCATTGCTAAGCGATCATCTCTACCTCCTTTCCAACTCGAAAAATATATATGCACATTTATTTAAATTTAGATTATTTTTAAAGTGTTTTGTAAATTAAATAGGAAAAGTATAGAAAGTTCCGATAAATGCCCAAACTTGAATAACAGTAGTTTTTATATTCATAAACTAAAACTAAATACTTAACAAGTAAATAAAAGATTAAGCCCGCATTACGATTCCCTGAAACTATAAAATTCCTCCAGGGAGAGATTTCTCCGTGTTACCCTTCCTCTAGAAAGACTCCTGAGAGACAATCAAAAATAAAATCGTCGATGTATTTTTCGCGATGAAATAGTGTAACACGGTAACATAATCTTAACGTATCTGCTAGATTTTGCGAATTTTTCATAAATTTTACGGAAACTGTTTTCGCTTTATGATTCAAAGTTCATTTTTTTTTTTACGAATTCTCCCCCCTCTCTTTTTTTTTTTTTTTTTTTTTTTTTTTTTTCATGTTACCCGCCTTCGTAAAGTCGTCAGTTATTGTGCCAGTTTGGGACTTGTTACCAGATCTGTACTTTAAGCTCGCACTTTTGGCAGACATTTGGATTACCGTCTGAATTTTATCGAAAAAGTTTACTTCCGACGAAGAGTGATCTACATCAGATCACCCTTTAAATCGATAGAGTTTTTTATATTTAAAATCTACGCCAAAATACGGTTGCTGTTTACCTGCTTAAAAATCATGATATATGTCAGTCTTTTTTAAATTAATTTTTTGTGTCTTTGTAAATATCCTGAAACATCTGCTGAATTTTATTCTCAAGAAGTTGGCCGGTGTCCAATTTAATGGCTAATATAAAAATTAATTTCCAAATGAATCATTTATGTACTAATATAACGTTATTTGTAAGTAATGAATTACGCTCTGTATTGTTTTTGCTAATAATCGCTGTATCCTGTTTTTGCAAAATATTTGGTAATAATAATATGAAGGTTTCTGTCTTAAAATCTTTTTTTTACGATTGTAACTTGTTCAGTTATTCTTAGCATAAATGCATTTCTTTCCGCAATACTATCCGGAACCGCTGCATGGAAATAGAAATTGCGTAGTTGCTAGCTTGCTGCATCTAAAATAATGAGGCCACTCCTTCTACACTTATCGAATTAAAAAAAAGTGCATGTTATACCTTCCGTATTATGATGAACATATGCTTAACTACTTGTTTATCGGTCGCCATGTATGTAAATAAGGAGCTGTTATAATTAACTAATTTTTGTCATTAAAAATAAAATACGAATACCTCTCGGGGGGGGGAAAAGTGTGTTCAATTTGCTAAGCCTGCAGGTGCATCGCACAAAACTAATGAATCCATTTCTTTTTTAATTTGTAGATTAAGTTCTTTGAACCCAGACTGATTGTTCATTTCGGATGGCCGATAGCCGACTCACGTAATGTTTTAAACGCCCTGCGAACCAAATGTATTCTTCAGCAGCATATTATGTATGCTCTACGTTGTCCTTAAGCGTTTTTGAACTTCTTTCGAATGGAAAGATTTTATACTGGTAGTCAGTTATCATCCTTTTAAAACTTTCATCTCGTCCTTTTTTAAACTGAAGATTATTGATGGTGTCGGAACATTTTAGATCGATTTTGTGGCCGTTAAATTAATATTTAAAATGTAAATACTTATTATTTAAATGTTCCATCTGATTTTATTTTTTCTAGACGTTCCTGGATCATTTTTCATGCTTATGAGTTTTGCATAGTGTTTTTATGACAGAAGGGCTTGTCTTGTAGATTTTTCCTTAACAACCCTCCAGAATCATCAATCGCCCCTTACGAAACTGTTGTAGAATTTCCTCACTATGTAAGTATACACTGCCCGACATAGAAAATGCAACTGCATGAAAAAATGGGAGAATATGATGTCAGTTCATGCACAGACAGAGCATGCATATGTACAATATATAAGCGACGTTATTTATACAAAGAAAATTTATTCAGTGTTGAAATGTACAGGAATCAGTAAGCTGTATGAGCATCTCTCGCGACGATGGAAGCTGCAATTCTACGACGTACAGATTCAATTCGTGTACGAATAGTGTTTTGAAGGACAGAAGTCTAGATGCTCTGAACCCTCCTTTAAAATTCGTCCTTCGATAACGGCTAGGGCAAAGCAGACAAACGACGGCCAATTACGTATATAATACCATATGCTCAGGAGACATCGCAGGCCAAGGAAGCGATTGGACATGCTGCAAGGCTTGCCGGCTAAAGAATGCCGTGTGTGGTGTCGCGTTGTTCTGCTGAAAAATACCATTTTGAGGCCGCTGAAGGTAAGGTGGCACAACCGGCTGTAGCACCTCAGCAGCGTATCTTCGTGCCGTCATTGTGCTTCTGGTTTCTAAACAGAGATGGCCTGCTATCGTGACTGATGGCACTCCGAACCATTATGCCACGTTGACCAGCGGTATGGCGTTCAGCAATAGTAGTTGGATTGGCTCTATCTCTCCGACGCCTCCGGACTCTTAACGGGTGACTATCATCAGACAACCGAAACGGAGACTCGTTGCTGTACATTATATTGTGCCATTCAGATGTCCAAGTGGTTCGTTGACGACACTATCGCAGTCTTTTGCGTCGATGGTTTGGCGTTAATGGCAGTCTTCGCTTGCCTTGTGTGAAAGCTGCTTTCAGCCAAACCTTGGGAATTGTTCTCCCAGATGTTGGAGTATCCAAGGCTCTTTGCACATTCTGCAAAATGTCTACTGTAGTCGACTGTGGGGCCGCCACAGCTTCTGTTCGTACGCATCGATCTGCGCGTTTTGTAGTATGTCCAGATAGACCTGATATTTCGCGACTATTTACATTTCCTTCACCGATTCACCACCAGGGGTTCCCGACCGTATACCCACGGGCCGATCGTTTAACGTGTGCCCGCCACTGGGCGATCAGAATGAAAAAGTGTTTAATAAGATTCTATTTGTAATAGATTCTATGTTTAATAAGATTCTAAGTGTTCTATTTTTAATGAAACTGCGTCTAACACAGATACCAGCACAAAGCGATTTTTATGTGCATGTATTATTAACTCCATCCAACTAAAAATTCACCTTGAAAAAGTAAATGGTGCCCACCGCCCAACAGATATTCTAGAATATGCTTTTAGGGACAAACAGATTGGAGACCCCTGGTTTAGATCATCTTCATAACTTGTTCTGCTATGTATTCCCCAAAATCTGCATATTTATACGACCGAATCATCGTCGTGTTGCATTTTCTGTGTCGGGCAGTGTATTAAAAAAATGTAAATTGTTTTTAGAATCTTTCAGAGTTTTGACCGAATTCTCTGTAAGAAGATCAGAGATTTTCGATAGAATATTATAAAATGTTGGATATGATTTCTTTATACGCAGTTCTCTATAAAACTGAAAAGCGCTTTTCAGATTTCTGTAAAGTTCAATTTGCGCTTTTCTGATTTCTGTAAAGTTACGTATAAAGATTCCATATAGAGATATGTATAGATATTACATAGAGATTTGTGCACACATTCTTTAAAAATATGTACAGAATTTCTAAAGGTTCCATGTATAGCATCATACACAATATGTATACTATCAAGTAACAGAATTCTATTGAAAATATCAGGTCCAGTTAATAGCAAATTAGGCCATAATTCTAAAATTTACGTACTCTAATTTTCTATAAAAAGATCTTATTGAAGGTTTTGGTTATATAAACGCATTAGAGGTTAACACAACTTTCTTTTGAGATCAAAAAGAATAAATTCAGTTGTCATTTTAAATAGAATTTTTTAACCTTGTGTGAATTTTGAATTGATTTGTGACCTGGAATGGGAGGAGAAGAGTAAAAGCTGTAGAAACAATTGTGATTTTTTTCTAATAAAAATTTTAATGTCATTTTAAAGATAAAGATATTTTAAACAACAGTTAATTAAAATTAAGAAACTATTTCTTTTATCGAGGCTACTTATACAATAATTAAAAGCATTCGTTTTAGGAATTAATATTGTTACGTGCGTACGGGTTCGTTATATATTGAATGCACAAGTCGTAAAAAGTTAA
>KK115408.1:0-30086 GCA_000611955.2 Stegodyphus mimosarum
GCACGTGTGGCACATGCTTGGCCGACGAGTTGCAGCCCGTCAACCTCCTGCTACATGTCTACCAGAACTTCGGAGACCATTGCTTTTTGAGTGGTGTAACATCCCCCAAGATCAGATCGATAATTTGATACTCAGTATGCCTAGGCGTTGTACGGACTGTATTGCATCGTGTGGAAGACGTACAATGTATTAACAATCATACCAACCATGTAATATTGGTTTTTTGTAAATAGGTTTTTTTTTGTAATTTGCTCCAGGGAGAAAAAATCGAAATTTTTTTTAATAATATCAAACATATAGCATCTTTTTTTGCTCTTTACCTTTTGTTTAATAAATAAGCTTTACAAATAAGTCAAATTTGTTTTTCTTCTAACTCTTCCTTTGCCTGATTTTTCATTATTCTTAATTTATAAACATGAGTGTAAATAGCTGCTATTGGCAACTTTTTTGTTTCAGGTTAGTATAAATGACACGACATATTAATGCCACTTTTACTCTATTATTGATATTGAGAAAATGTTATATTACATTGAATTTTAATCATGACGTCATACATATTAACCTGAAGTGTGAAAATATTTTCTTTCCTGGTTTGGAAATAAAAAATTATTTACGAATTGGTTGCTGCTTGGAAACAATGAAGTAATTTCATTCATACTGAAATGTTTTTATACATTTTGTTTTTCATGGGTACATATAACTTATAAACTTTGCCTTGGCTACAGCCCGTTCTTCTAACAGGCTTGCCCACTAGTATATTATATTGTTTTCTATTCTATATAAATTTGTTTAACACCAATCATTTAAAAACACTTCCCGTTTTCATAAAAAGCGCTGAAATCCATTAATTTCGACTTAGTAGGCTTTTCAATTTATTTAGCCTGGAGTAGTGTTCTATAATTTCATTCTGATATTCTATAATTTCTCTTTTAGCTTACTTTCTTCAGTGAAAATTGTGGCCAGTGAAATCTCAGCTTCCAAACACTTATAAAAGCAACACTAAAATAAATAAAAAAACCACAAATATAAGGCTCTAAAAGCTAACAGAAATACAATTTTTCCTCTCGGTAACCATTCTTTCTTTTACTTCTTCAAATCCCTGCCGAGCAATTCTTCGTTATATACTGAGATTATCTATCCGATCACCGTGGCAACGAGAGTAACAATACTTGTATTTCATGCTGCCGTTTTCTATGCACAGGATTACGCATTTATTCTTCCAAAGGAAGAGAACATGTACATTTAAGAAATGCTGATTCTCTTTTTGCTTCCTAACAGCCGATATGTGCAGCTAAAGAGGTAATGTTTTCGATTCAAAAATTCGATACTGAATTTTCAGTCTATAACATAAATAAGGGTCTCCACAAATGATTTTACTGTTGCCTCCTGCTAACCTATATACATATAGGTAAGGGGTGGTAATATTTTAGGTCTAAAATTTTGATAGTGAATTATCAGTGAATAAGCATTAATTAGGATCTTAATAACACGCTTTTACTATTTTCACAATAATGCCGTATAAGGTACTTCTCTTGCCTTCATAGCATCCCTTCGTGCTGTAATGGTCGGCGCGTATTCCAAAATCCTGAGGTTCGAGTCCCGGCGAAGACATTGCTCATTTTTCCTGACTCCTGTTTCCAAATAAATCCTAATATCACTAGAGTGGCGCCTGAACTAAAGGTGATGGATGATGATTCTCCATCACCAGGATTCAGTGACCCCTAATCCCCAGGCATCCTTTAAAAGGGAGAGTATATAAGGTATTTCTACCGCCTTCTTAGCATGCCTTCGTAGAGTAATGAACAGCACACACGGCGCGTATTCGGTAGGTCAGATGTTCGAGCCCCGTCGAAGGCATTGCTCATTTTTCACGTCTCGTGCTTCAAAATAACCAAATGTTTCTACAGCCTTTCTGTTCATGTGCGTATCTGTTTGTATGTATGCGTGTAACTACTTTTTCTTCCATGTAAATTTTATATCAAACTTCCAATAATTTGTTTTCCATGTGTATGCTTTCTGACTTTATACAAAGAGTTGGTTAGATTTGGGGTAAAATTGTACAAACAAATATGTTACTTTACTCAAAGTCCATAACAGTTTTTAATGGACAGTCGAAAGTTATACTTCAGTTGTGGCCCATAACTGAAAAATAATATTAGAATATAATTCCAAACTTTTCAATGTTAGTATTTAAGTCTTTTATATCACTGGAAATAACATCTCAGATTTCAGCTAAGACTGATAAACCGGCAATGATACTTTATTTGAAAGCCTAAACAGATTTTCATGAAAGAATATATTATAGCATAATCAAAAACTTCTTAAATTAGGTATTTAAAATCTGTATAGGATACAGAACGATATATTAGACTTCGGACTATATATGATAAACTGGGAGTGGTTCGTTAATTGGGAATCTTAAAAGAGTTTCGTGGTAAAATGCAGAATTACTACACACTACCCGACATTGAAAATGCAACACTAAGAAGGAGGGCCTGAAAGTGATGAAACTTGGCAAACATAGAGAGACAGCAACGAACAATAAGTGAGCTTTACTTCGAAATGGTATACATAATACATATCGAGAACAACGTCTACTTAGTAGGTTGGTTGGTTGGTGACGGAGGTCTGGGACGCCTGATGTTTAACAAAGGTAAACATACATGTATCCTGTGCCCTCCACTAACAAGAAACAACTTCCCCGGCCCTTAAGAGGCCGCCTCAGATGCTTGCTACGATGTTAACAAGAGCATTTACATGGGCAAGAGCAGAGTGCATTTGCTTTACTGTACTAACATTTGTTGATGCTAATTGTTATGGTAATAATGGTTACTCATACAAAAATTCAAATGAAAATGCAAATACAATTAAAAATACAAATACAAAATTACAGTTAAAAATAATATAATTAAAATAGAGGCTCAAAGGTATAAAACATTAAGTATATTAAGCATGTACAGAAGAGGAAATGTTACATTTGACTGCAGTTGATTTGATTAGAGTCTGCAATAGAGTCTTATGCAAACTTTATGGGTAGACTTATGTGACTGCGCATGTGGAACTACGTGCTGACGTAGTCAGTGTATCATGCCTTGCGAATTTTGGTTAATGAGGAGATTGTAAATCTTGGCCCATTCCCGTGAATGTGTTGAAAACATTGAAAATTGTATTTACTGCCGTTTTGTGTTTTATAAGGAAGCGGTGATAGGCTTCTCTATTGTTGGTGGGAAGAGGGAGTCGATTTCCTGTTGCCAGATGACATTCAAAAACGTAATGGTCTGGGGAGGCTTCAGCTCCGCAGACGCATATGCCCGTGCTTGTTAGGCCACATCTATTGAAGTACGTCTGGAATGGGCCGTGTCGCATAGTATAAGCCGTGATAGGGGCTATTGCAACATTGCATTCGGTGATGCCCTTCAGCAGGTAGCTATATGTGCGTCTTCCAGTCCTGCAATGGATCCAATTTTCCTGCCAAAGGTATAGGCTTTGAGCCCATAATAGCCGTTTGAGATAGGAAATACGTGTTGGATTTTGAAACGATTAGCTTCTGGATCAGTGGCCGCTTACTTAGTCAAACTATTAACTGCGTCATTCCTCTCATTTTCTGCATGTGCCTTGATCCATGTGAAGGATAGATGTTTTTTCGAATTGCGCTGTAATAGTTTCTGTAATTTTATGATGAGGGGCGAGGTGTAGTTGTGATTTTCTAATACTCTAAGCGTTGACATACTCTCTGCGAAGATTTTCGCCTCTTCCATATTTCTGTTGAAGAGGTAATGTACCGCCAGCACTCCACCTGTAGCACAATGTTTTTTAAGTCAAGGCGTCATTTCTATACATAGATAATTCTTCCTTCTTCATAGTGTGCACATGCGCTGCCTACACCATGCTCCTGTTTAGAGCCGTCGGTGTATATTTGCGTAGCCTCGAAACCCGCGACATTGAGAGTGCCTGTGTCGAGGATAAGTTATTGCTTATTTCTGTGCCTTTATGTGCGGGACGAGTGTGAAGACGGTTGCCTGGGTTTTGAAACTGCGGAGGGCTGCATGTCATGTTGCCAAATGTTGCATCTTTGCGTAGGTACATGTGTGTATTGTAGACTGCCTCTAGTTCTGCCCGTATGTGGAGTGGAAAGAGCTTTCTAAGGACTGTCGCTGCGCTGGTGGCTGTGGTAGGGTACACTTTGCAGAGGTCCGGGGCGCATGGTAGTTCAAGAGATGTAAGATGTTTGATATTGCGTCTTCCCATGGCTTGGACCTATACGGCCACAGCATACAAAACTATTTTCTCAGCTACCATATGGTAGAAAATCTTCTGAATATGATGATTCACCATATGGTAGAAAATCTTCTGAATATGATGATTCTGACTCCAGTTTCTATCTTGGGAGGGGCATGTCTTTCTGACTATTGCTCATGTTTTATTCTTTAGTTCTTTGATAAGAGAGATCCAAGTTACATTTTGATCCCAGATTACATCTAGGTAATTTAACGTTTGGACAGTCTTTATGTTTATTCCTTGCAGTTTGATGCAGGGGCGTCGCGTTGGATTAGTGTCTGCTCTGGGTGAAACTATTGCTGATATCTTTGACAAATTTTATGTTGCTGTAGATATTGGTAAAGAGTGAACAGACTTCAGTTTCGTTTCTCCCAAACTCCGCGCGAGTGCGACCTTTGACAAGAACAGCTGCGTCGTCTGCGTAGACAATGACATGTTGTGGCCAGATTGCCTCCAATACAGCGTTGAATGTTAAATTCCAGAGAGTCGGTCCAGCACAAGAGCTTTGGGGACATCCTCTTTCTTGCACTTTGAAGGTAGTGTCGTTTTGGTGGCTATGAGGACACAACGATTCTCTAGATAACTGCTTAATATGCCGAAGAGGTTGGCTGGACACTGTGCGTCTCGAAGGGCCTGCCTTATCGCTGGTCACCAAAATATGCCAGACGCACTCTGGAGGTCAATTGATATGAACGCTGTATAGAAACCTGTGGTGCTATTACGTTGCATTCTTCACGAAGGTTTTCAAGTAATCGGTCTGTGAAAATCTCCATGGTTCCTGGGCCAATGGAACACGTAAGTGTTTCTTCCTCATTACTTAAGATGCGTGTGAAGGAGAGAGTGAGGAGACATATCTTGTTACCCGGAAGCTTGTACCTAGGTAGGACTGTGATTCTGGTGTTATGGGTTTTGCGAAAGTAAATTTGTGATTGACTCTCATCGTCGGCCACAGTCCAATCCTGTGCTAAGTTGGCAATTGTGCTCGCACAGACGGTGAGATCGGACAAAGCTACATGATAGGTATTATCAAATGTAGGTGGTGAATCGGGCGTATTTAATAGATAGATGTTATTGGCTGCCAGAAGACTCAGTAAGTTGTAGAACCAAAGAGGACGCAGGTACACGAAGCAACACGTTTAGGAACAGAGCCAATGAGACTACGGATGGTGTGCCAGGAAACGGCTCTCCATTTCCTGTGAGCCGTTCGCAACAGTTCGTCTACTGAACTCGAAAATGGCAAGAAATGGCATGTAATCGCATCCCAAATGTGTTCGATTGCTGAGAGATCAGGATAAAATGGTGTCCAAAGAAGCATCTGTACACCTTGCAGAGTACGATGGCTGATGCGAGCAGTATGTGGTTGGGGGCTATCTTGCTGATAAAGGACATTGGGCAGTTCCAGAAGGTAGGGGATGTCACCGGCCGCAGCGCATCATCCACGTATCGTTGGGCCGTCACTGTGCCCTGAATACGAACTAGAGGTGACCTGCAATCGTACGCAATTGCACCTCAAACCATGATGTCGCATTGTACCGCGTCCTTTATTATTGTGTCCTTTATTATTTATTATTGTGTCCTTTATTCTGTCCTTATGCACAGATATTACCAGAAAATATCGTTAAATTGTATTCAATGGCAGTCAAAATGGATATTTCTGTTGAAATGTGATACACGGAAGTTTTCGTGATTACAATACTTCATTTACTTTGTAGAGACTTTAGGTTATTTCGGAGCAGGAGACATGAAAAATGAGCAACGCCTTCGCCGGGAATCGAACCACGGACCTCTCGGTTACGCGTCGAGCATGCAGACCACTACACCACGAAGGGCATGCAAAGAAGGCGGGAGAAATACCTTATAACTTTGTACAAGGAAGTAAAAAATATTTCACCCTTTTTTCGCACACTGAAAGTTTGTGTTCATATACACTGCATAAAGTACAGCAAAAGAAATAAATATTTTGGAAACCGTAAAAAATTATTAATATTAAATAAGAGTAAATCTGATTATGCAAATTTGAATAAAATGGCGAGGGAGAAAGACCAATAAAAACAAAAATTTTAGTGGCCGAATCTGTCGATATGTAAAGTAACTACACAGTTAAGTAAAGCAGATCGCTTATTGGGAGAATACATATAGACATTTGTAACTTTTCGAATAACGCATTAGATTTTGTTTACAGAAGATGAGAAGTGAAGTTATACTTTACTTAAATCTCGTTGCTATTTAAAACAAAAAAATGTCAAGAGCGCATTCTTTGGTGCATTATATTTTTTTGATTGAAAATGTGAAACATTGAGCCTTATTACTTACGCCTCTACTGATGTCCTTTATTACATCCATTTCTTATTTTGTTCAGAAGACGTAGATTTAAAATTTTCGAAACAAAAGCTGTAATTATTTTATAATGGTGCTTTACCTTCTAATATTTAGAAGTTAACAAATATATTACAAGTTATAAAATGAGAATTGTAGACGTTCTTCGAACTTATGAAGTTAGGAAGGAGAAAATTTAAAAAAACTTCCCTTATTCCTTAAAGAACTTTCACATTTTCCGTTGCGTGTTCGCATCGTAGAAGTCTTTGTGACGTGCATCTGACAGGTAAAAGATGTAGAGTTGAAATTTCGGCGAAGGAACTGTTGATTTTTCCCGTTTCACATTCTGAAAAGTTTAATGGCTTATGCATATTGAATCAGAGTAACTGCAGTTCATATTTTTTTCCCTTTGATTCTAAACACGATTCTAAAATACTATGGCATAAACACGTTGGCAAGAGCATTTGTTTGAGGAAATCGAAATTTATAAACTACAAATCTTGATATTAGTTTAGTTGCTTCTAAAAGCTCTCTATTACGTCTAGGGACTCCAACAGATACTGGCAACACCAGTATCATTCTAAGGCATTTTTATATGGCACTTAACATGTGTCAATTCGAAAGTCGTCTTAAATAATTTGAAGGAAGAGAAATGCAGTAGAGGAAGAGAAATGCAGTAACCTAAGATACCATCTCCTTGCTTTCTTTAATAGTTGAGACGGGCATAGACACGTCATTGTTTGCTTTGTCAGAACTGAAATAATCTTAATTAAGCCTGAATTTCTGATCATTTTGAATTTTTATTTTTCTTCATTTTTGGTGTGAGCTTTGAAAATAAAATTTAGAGACCTGAAAAGTCTTACGCAGAAAGAGTTGTTTTCTAATATCGCACAGAATCTGAACAATCGGAGGTGTGTGTAAAGGAGAGCTTTACTAAAGCATGAAAATAATTAACAACATTCCAAATTCGTCTAATCGGCTTAACGAACTTTAAGACGCCATCTCTATGAGAAACGGGAGTTTTCTATATTTTTCAATTGTCTGAGTATCTGTTTTGCAAAATGCAACGTTTCTTTTAATATTAATACTGCATTTCTGAAAGATAATCGTTGATTTTGTTATTTACTTTGTAAGATAAATTCATTTTTTCTCCTTTTCAATTTCGTTTGTTATCACAGCTAGGACTTACAGAATAATTGCTTATACGTAATTAGCTAGATGATGCAATAAGGGTAACAGCTCAAATAGAATGATTTTTGTCTCCTGCAATACCAAAAATTTGATTTTGGTGAATTCAATAAACTCAAGCTTTCAAATTAATTACTATTGTATCTTCTCACAAACAACTCCTTTCACAGCTATAAATAGCTTCTCTTGTTGTGAAGCTTTTGCAGCATGTGACATAAGCTCACTAAGATTTTCTATATCCCTTCTTCTAAATTTTATGCTCCCAAATCTCATTTAAGACTACTCCTCCTATTTCCAAGTATTTTGCATTGCAAATAATTCCGTCAACCGTCATTGTCTCAGTAGAAATGAAGGGTGAAGAACTTATTAGAATTTCAGGCTTTACGATTTCAGTACATATTGAATGTTTGTATTAGTAATTATTCATTGGCTTTTAAACGCGTCTCAGTCACAGTATTTTACATTTAGAACTATCCAGTTGATTGAAAATTGACGGTAAACTTCAACTAAATCTTATACTTTTCATTTTTATCATTAGCAGAAGTTATTTGGTATAAGAAGAAGATAATACTATCTATCTTAACTTTTAAGAAACTTCCCATGTTTTTATTGTTTTGAAACTTTCAGAGTGCATTCAGATATTCTAGGTTTATTTAAATCTTTCTAGGCCGCCAAAAAGATATAGTGGTTAGCGTCGCTGACTGCCGTGCCGAAAGGCTTGGGTTTGAATCCCGGGAAACGCTTGGATGTTTCAAAATGTACAGTGCCCAAGCGGCATGGGTTCACTTTAAATATGCGGCGAGCCGAAAGTCCTCTCGAGAGGTTGGTGGTAGAGGAAGAGGGATAGGAGACCGTCGAACCCATCCACCGGGTTGCTCTCAAAATTGGGGAGGGGTGAAACTGACGCACTGTCACCTGCAAGGTGCTCAAGGCTGTTGCCAACGACAGAAGTAAACTAGCGCTCCTTGCCACGAGGAATGTAGTGGGCTTGGACTGACTAAAAGACAGACAAGTGAGCATTAGCAACAACAACAACAACAAATCTTTGCAGACATCACCCTGCTTTGGTCAAGTAAGCTACCTCCTTAAATATATACATGGCGTTTATATTTCGTGCAAAGTACCCGTTGAAGTCCGGACTACCATCAGCCAGAAATCAGAATTTGCAGTATGTAACAAGTGTTAAAGTTTTAAGAGTTTACGTGACTTCTCTTTAAAGCGCTAAAGTTTACATTGTTTTGAAACTTGCATGTAAAATGGGTCACATGTAAAATGTTGATTGTTCCATAACCTTTGAACTGGTAATTCAGTTACTTCTAAACAGCAAGTAATAAAGTAGTTTGGATGATACAGACTTTTCATTCAGATATAGATATGAAATATAATCAACTTCTTTCTAGGCCATTTAAACCTCATATAATTATTTTTGCTTCTAAAAGATTACAAATCAGTTTGCTAATTACGCTTCTAAGCGGTTTTAAATACTTAATCAAAATTTTAAATAAATGAAACACGTTACTTTTGATAACTGACACCTTTTCTTATGCTAATTATAGACCTCATTTAATTGTTAAACATTTTTTACCATCACTTAGGTAGATTTTCAAAAACTCTAATTATTTGCACCCTTTTCCGAATGTATATTTATTCTATAAAGAAATATTTAATTTAATTTATGTATTTGCCGTATGATTAAATACATTTCTTTGATAAACTCTTTATTTTTTGCTTACTTATGTCCTTTATTTAATAACATTAAAGACCGTGGATACCAGAGATTTATGATGAAAACACTTTGAAAGCTTTGAACCGTCAATGGCCTGCTCCTGAATAACAAGAAGCATTTTTATCTTTAGGAAGATAAAGAAGTTAGATAAATGATGTGAAATCAATGAGGAACTCTTGATACATTTCCTGAATGACTATCTAACTTTCAAATAATCAATGAATTATTGATGAGCTTTATGTCATATTTTGGATGCTGAAGGAAGTACTCAATAAGAAATAGATAATGGATATTTGCTTGTACTACGAACTTAGGTAATGAATATTTTTCGTGCAGTAAACTTTGCTGGAGGTAGTTAGATGCTTCCCACGAGAATCCAAGGTAGCGCACGCAATGTTTTTAACGAGAACGCCGATGTGTATTTATGTTAATTGGAGACAGTATATTTCACTGGAATGTTAGCTAAGAAAAACATTGCGTACAACCACCCCAGAATATAATAAAGGGAATATCGAACAAAAATATTTAACTTTACAATACAATAACAGCAGTAGCTGCAAAAGATTATACTAAGGTTTCGCTATACAGTGAAAAGCAAAGTAGCTTTATAGATGGATCATGTCAGTCATCAGTTTTAATGAATTCCTTACCTTTTTAAGTCAATGTTAAGGGCAGGAATTTTGTTAGTACTATTCCAACAAGTATTACACCAGTCCGTCTAATAAAGCTGCACTGATAAAACATGTTCAGTTTCAGGCATATTCAGTTTTATTTCAAAAGAGTCCTACTCAAAAGGTTTCAATAAGCATTATGTTCATTAAGCGGAATTAAAAGAAAGCTTGTTAAAATTTTAACTATAGGATGCGCATGAATAAATTTAACAAGCATTAGATTTTTGGTCCAAATGCCGTTAGCCAAGAACCGCAGTTAGTCTCAAAAAGTTATTTAAGTTGAACCACTACAAATTCGGAATGATTTTTCAAATTGTTGTCACCAAATATTATCACCCTGTATTATATTTAAAGAAATTAAATAAAAACGAAACTGCATTTCTCGCATTGTGAAAAACAAATGTACTTAGAGCCATCCAATTTTGATTAACGTAGCCCTCTACCCGAATATAAGCATCTGAAAGTCCGAATTTGTTATCTGTTCTATTGCCTATTTCATATTTTGTAAAACTTTAACAAATTTTTGATTAAAACTCGATGATTTCAAAGCGAGCAGTGGCAACACATAAGGAATAACACAGTTTTATCGCCAGTGCGAGACTGCCTATCGGAAATTCTAAAGATATGCGGTTTTTAAATATTTTCAGTTCAAAGTGGCGTCAGCTCAAATTAAACACTTCAGATTCTAGTTAAACTAAAATTACTTTTGTTGGCAAGATCTTGACTTGAAGCAACTATTCGCTAAGCTCATCTGCGGAAATGGCAAGCAGTGCAAAAGATGAAAAGACTCTTTTATTCAAAGAAAGTAAAAAATTTATATACGGCAATCCTGGTGCATAAGTATTGGCGTAGATGTTTACATCTACGTCAATACTTTTGGCCGAAATGTAAAACTAAAACTAAGCATAAGTCATATAACCAGCCGAAGCTACATAGAGATGTTTTAAGGCGCAGTTGGCTCTTTGTTTTACCATCGACGTAGACTTAGTGGCAATTAATACGTACTGATATAATATAGCAAGCTTAAACAGCAGAGAAACAAGTAGCGAAAAAGCAAAACACGCTTTGTCTGAGGTAACTCACACACCAGCTTATCTTTCTCCCATACTTAGCATGACACCGAAGCTGAAATCTCATTCTGGCAAGAAAGCGTGTGCTGAAAAGAAGAGCAATAGGAAAGGTTGGTTCAAAATAAAATTAGCTGTTAAACAACTTAAATAAATCCCCACAGCCAATTTGAATGAAATAAATCCTCGAAGCAGATAAATTCCAAAATAATGACAGTCCTCAAAATGAATGAATCTTGCTTGATTTACTCAAAAACCAGTTTACATATCTGAGACAAAATTATGCCAAAATCAGAAAATAGCAAACGGTTTGAAAGATTTAAAACTTACTAACATAAAATGAAAATTCTAAAGTTATTCTCCACTTTTTTCGTTGAAATATGCTATCCGGAATTTTTCATGATTACAATATTTCTTTTACTTCGTGCAAGGAAGTAAAAATGATAAAAGATATCCTTTCATTATTATCAAGACCGAAAACCTGGTCTACGTTATAAACCGCCATGTACAAAATGTGATATGAAATTTTGTTAATGATAATCGTTATTTAATTTTCCTTTTAAAATGTTCCTCATTTTCCGAGGAATTCTTGGTTTTCATTATACAAAGCATGCAAGGTTATCTACGTAAGTGCAGGGATGCCTTTATGAGGACTTTCTAAGGTAAACTGGTTTATATCCACATTATATATGGGGAAAAACACGAAACAAACGTCCATTCAGTCAGCCATTTTACCAGGAATCAATCCAGGGTATTCAAGAAATTTATCGTTCAGCTTCTGGTGGACCATATGGTTATCAGAACTTGTATTTCTCTTTATCTGCTTGGCAAACATGATGTGTTCTGACTAGACAGTGAATTTGACTGCAAACTATGTCCTCTGCAGTGTAGCAAAGACGACAAGATAAGAAGGGTTAAATTATCCTTTATTTTCCACGATATCACAGGCGCTCCCGCACTTCGGGATACAAAGACCAACCACTTGTGGTCTGAACGTAAAAATATAAGACTACTACCTAAGTAAAATTAAAATAAGCGCTAACTTTTAATATTTTACACAGATAACTAACACTAAGAATGGCCTTTTAAATTGCTACGCATGTAGTACCCAAACTGCGAAAAACTACAATATGTCTTTAGCTTTCAAGAGGACTAAAACCTCTGGCCTTAAAGGCGGACAATAACTGACGGCAAGCTCGCGGGAAGTCTCATGGCAAGACGGCTCACTCTCTCCCCCTCTACTCTGATCTTGGCAAAAAGCCACAACTTAAGTACTTAAGCGTTAGCAAGTACAATTTGCATAAACATGTTCACGCGTTTATTCTGGCCGGAAGTGGAAAATAAGAGATGATAGTAAAGTTTTAAAATAAAATAAACTTCAGTGAAACTTAAGATCCTTATTGTCCTCATATATTATCCTGGTGTTGATAATTTCTGGACTGACGGATAAAAATACCAATTCATTAGCTTACAAAATATAGTTTTCCTTTTTTATTACAACATTAAAAATTATATTCTTCTGTAACAATTAGTAATTTTTAAGGTTTTATTTTAATATTGACTAATCTAAAACGTCTGTCGAGGAATCCCAACACTATTCATATTAAAATTTACCACTCTATGGAATTTATAGATCAAATGTAATTCAATTTTACAATATTTTTCGGTAACATAATACCGAAAAGCCTTATTTGGTTATTAGCCGCTGAAATTTCCTTATTATTTTAGTAAGGCTGAAATTCTTTTGGAATGAAACAATTACTTCAGAAAACTGACTGCTTTCATATTTCTTTCGCGTTTTTCATCTGCTCGAATTAATATTGCATATTTTTCAAAACGATATAAATACTGTTTTGACAGAATTTGAAAAAAATAACAAATTCATTTGATAAATAAATCTCGATAATCATAATAGTGCAGGAAATTACTCCCGAGGAAAAAATCGGGATTAAAGCTGCAGTTATGAAACACAGTCTGCAATGAGTAATGAAAATAAAGAAGTGATTTAAATTTCAAATTCAGTAGCCTTTCTCCATAGTAATGTAACACTTCATTCAAAATGCAGGTACGAGCAGTTTGTGGATCCTGTATCTTAATAGACTTACCAATTTACACAATATTATAACTCATACTTCTGGACTAGAACAGAGTTATTTCATACAGCTGCGTTTAAAAAAAATAACCTCAGATCTCTATCCTTGCTTTTATGAAGGGCATAAATCTTATCACACCTGAAAAAGGTAAGCATATTTTGAAGCTGGGCATTGAATTGCAAATTTCGACTAAACATGTTATGAGAAAAAAGACGGAAAAAATGAAAAATGGAAATAAGGAAAAAAGCATGCTTTCTGTCCAATAAATAAAAGTTTAAAACCTGACCAAAACATAAAATGTGGAACTGTTTGCTCACTTACTGCTGATGCATTCTGGGAAAGGCATCAAACAGCCGTACTAAAAAAGGAGCTTTAAGCAGTATAATTACAACTATTTATTTACCTATTTCTACTCCTTACGTACCTATATTTAATTCCTTAGACGAAGTAAAAGAAGTACTGTAATCACGAAAAATTCCGGGTACCATATTTCAACAAAAAAATATATTTTGACCGCAATAGAATGCAATTCAAAAACGCTTTTGCGTGACTTCTGTACGTAAAGACAGTATAAAATACTCCTTTTACCCAAATGAATTATTATAAAACTGATTTAAAATGGATTCAAAAGAAACATTTGTGACATCTGTACGCATGTACGTATATGTGTATCTCGCATAACTCAAAAACGAGTAGCTTCAGAACGTTGAAATTCTGTATATAGAACTGCTGAAACATGTATTTGTCCATCTAGCTTTTTGGCTGCAATTGGCCTCACCAAAAGTATCAATATATACCTACTCAGTTACTCGGATCAGTAGGTTCATTTTTTTATTCTTATATGCTGGTAAATTGTGCACTTTTTTTCTTTTAAAATGATTGCATTATGTTGTTCTTATTTTCCTGTTAATGTTTTTAAGCCTTTAGTTAGTATTCATGAGATAGTTGTAGAATTATCAACAATTTAAAAGTTGTTCAAGTGCAGCTAAACTTAATTTTTTTTTACCGTAACAGCCATATTTATTTACATTTGAAACTTAGCAGAATAGTGAATTAATTCTTTCTGCATCTTCAGTGTCTTTAAAATTAAGTCTTGCAACTTCAAAGTCTTTTTGCTGAGTTGGTCCAAAAGGAAACTTTTAGTTTTGTGCACCTAAAAATCTGCTTTCTTGCCTGCTGGCCACATTGCTTTTTTTTGCGTAAAAACTTTAATTTCAATTGTAAAAATTGCTTTTCAGATTGCTTTAGCTGTATTTTATGGTTTTCATATATGATTCAATTTTTAATGAAAATATTTGGAATTTTTATGTAATTTTTGCCTTGCCGCGAAGTGAGAACTGAATTAATTGAATAAGAAATATATCTCTAAGGAAATTCGAGGAAATAAGTTTAGATGAAATGCAGGAAAAATTGCGTATAATTTAATATTCCGTACATGGAAGTCATGTGAATGAGATTTTTTTTATTTTTAAATTCAAAAGGAGAAATGTGCTTGTTGTAGAACAAAGTTCATTAAATTAAAATTCACATAAGGATAATTATGCTGTGAATACTCTTATGTGTATATCAGTAGTTAGTTACGAGTAATATTCTTAATAACACTTTTTTTTACTTTATTACTGTGTTCTTATATTGTTTACCTCTTTACCATAAAAATTTCTAAATCATAAGCTGAAAAAATCAGTGAAGTAATAAAACCTGTGGGTGGATAAATATGCGAGTAAATAAAATTTATTTTTATTCTGAGATTTAAATAAACTGTGGACTTAATTTTCTAGTTTTCCTATAAAGAAGTGAATAAATTTGAATTTTTGCGTATATGAAAATTAATAAAATTATCGTTACAAATGAAACTCTAATTTTTAAAATCACAAATATTTTATTTCTACTTCATGAAAACAACTTTACTACTCATCATGCCCATAAATATTTTTAATTGAAACTTGGAATTTTTTTGAGCTTTTCATGTGTTTAAAATAACAAATGGTGGAATGCGTAAAGATACGGAAGACTGGTATCCCATCCCGCTTTCTACATATTTACCATCTGTTGAACAAACTGGCTACGTGAAATTTCCAAAGCTTTCCCCCTTGTATAACGTAAATATTGTCAAGTTCGCCTGAAAACGTCCTCCACGAAGTTATCTCTCTTTCCATAACGTGGAAAACTCGGTATATATCGACAGAATCATAAATTAATTTTATCAGCACGAAGGTTTGACCTGGAATATGCTTTAAAAATGATAAGAACTAAATCCGTAAAGCGAAACTCTTTCAATAGTAAGAAACATAAAACTAAGTAAAATGAAGTAACTGAAAATATGACTCGCTAAGAAATATATGCCATAACAAAATATCTAAAGCTACTGTCATGCATATGCTTGAGTACCCAAACTTAATTTACTAGTTTAAAGTATAAAACTGTTACAAAGAAATATTTTATGGTGTAAAACTTCTCTTTAAGCTTTTATTGCGTTCTTATGCATTCTTGTCTCGACTTTACGTAATTTAAAGTATCATGTTTAATGTTTCTGTTTTAAGATTAAATTGTAAAATGTTTCAAATATGAAAATATGCAGTACGTGTTCTTTCTGACGATAAAAAGAGCGGTCTTAAAATTTAAATACGTTAGCACTTGCGAGCGTAATCTATTTTATTTCTCCTTTGAGAAAGTGTAATAAAATTATTACCACTTGTTCGGTGTCTTCGGATTAAAGTATTAAATGCGCAGCAATATACGATCTATATTATTCACCAACCCAAATAAAAAAAAAATATATATATATATATATATACGAGGTCGCTAAAAAGAAAGGAATTCCTCAGGCTGGTATTTATTGTTCTGAATAACATGGTATGAAGAAATTATTCGCATTTCTTAAGAAAAATAAATTAATGTCTTGTGTCTCACTAAATGTCTCCACCCGTGTCTTGCAGTGAAAAAGCGATTCTTCTTTAAGATATTCGTATTATGGTTCCCATTTTTGGTGCACATTTAACCGTGCATGTAAGATAATTTGAAATGCCCTATTTGTATCATCCAAACTTTAAAAGCAAATAAATTAAGATTTGTTGCCGCAGCTTTAGCTCTCGCAACTTGTAATAATAAGAGGTGAGAAATATTCTCAGACTAATAAATGTAGTGTCTAATTGGATAAACTTAGACTAAAGCAATAAAAATAACCGATACTCGAAGATCTACATAAGACTAGATATTTACTGAACATATACACATTGCTCAGCAAAAAAATAATAAAAAACTATTCTATATCTCCCATTCTACTGGGCCCATTGACGAAATTAATATTGCGTTTTCCATGTCTCCAAACCGCGACTTAGGATATGCATTAGATTTCTATATAGCACTATTCTAACATATGTATTTTGACACAAAATGGATCTTTTCCTGAAGTAACATACAATTGTTTTCCATATTTCGATTCTACGACTCAAATTATGCCAAACTGCCAAATTTTGTAAAAATCGCAAGAGTAGTTTTTAAAAATCTTAGCTCTCAAAATTTTAGCTCCTCAATGTTAATTCAATTTGGTATGTACCTCTTTTTTTAATACCTCTTTTTTATTACACCTATTTGATTCCTTCTTTCTCAGTTCGAAGCTTAGGTTCACTCTAAATAAAATTCACCCATTATGATTTATTTTTAAAATTTGTATTTTTAAATAATTTTTATAAATGTTTGCAAAAACATTTTGAATTATAACCTATAAAATTTTTACTATCAACATGATGTAGTAGATGTATTTCTAAGTACACCTGCAAACAATTAGAGCTTTTTATTCAAACTTTTCGAAGATATACGTGAATTTATGTGTTGGCGCGTTTTGAAATTTGGCATATATGTTGAAAGCGATAATAAATCTAACGCTGTTTACGCACTTTGCTAAAATTATTTGAAAGTAGGAACGATATGACGTTTTTTCCGCTCATCCACGATGTAAAAAGGAAGAAACGATGTGACGTTTTTTCCTCTCCTGCACAATGGAAGTGAAAGGAAAACAGGTTTAAGAAGTTCGCCAAATAAATTATTCTTGTCGCAAACTGACAAAAATGCGCCTAGTTAAATTTGTGAATTTATCCGTAAATTTCGCACCAAATTTTACAAAATTTAATATTTAGGCATAATTTGGGCGATAGAATCGAAATATGGAAAAAAAATTGGCATGTTATTTTATAAAAAGTGAAACCATTTTGTATCAGAATACCTATGTTATAATAATGCTATATATAAATCTAATATACAGCCTATGTCGCGTAATGAAGACATGGAAAACACAATTCGGATTTCGTCAGTGGGCTCAGTAAAATGGGAGATATAGAACTGTCACCCTTTTTCTTTTTGTGTGTGTGTGCTGTGTACATGTGGATCTGATATTTACTGAACATCTACATGTGAACATTATTGTGAACATACTATTTGACACGGAACGTATTCCTTAAAGACGGATGGCTATTTATAGTAACCACTTCAAACCGAATACTGTTTCATTTATTTTTATTGATTTGATTAAATTTTTGATCACACTACTTCCATTTAAGTAATATTAAAAAATGTAATAAAAGAAATTAAGTAATCGTTAAAAGTGCAGTAAAATTCCAGTTATTCGAGCTTTGATTAACCGAGGTTCTGTAATATTCAAGACCGACGCAATTAAAAAAAATGTCTGATGTGGATAGCACATGACTTTCTTGTGCTCCCTATCAAATTACATACATTTTTTGCTGCTTTTCATTTAGCCTTTATTTCCTCAAACTTCATTAGAAGTACATTTCTCATTCATTCAATTCACTTCTCACTTCGCGTCAACGCAATTATACGTAAAACCTCAAAACATCCTCATTAAAAATTGAAAAATATAGAAAACGAAAACAGCAAATGCAATTAAAAAGTTATGAAACAATTTTTACAATAAAAATTAGAGTTTCTACGCAAAAAGATGCAATTCGACCAGCGGGCAAGAAGGCAGATTTTTCTGTTCACAAAACTGAAAGTTTACTTTTGGTCACACTTGACAAAAAGACACTGAAGGCGCAGAAACTGACTTAATTCATTATTCTGCTAAGTTTCAAATATGACGAAATGAGGGCTCTGTTAGGCTTAGTCGCAACTAAACAATTTTTAAATTGTTGATAATTCTTCAACTGTTGCATGCAGATTAACTGAAAGCACAAAACCCTAAACCGGAACATAAAAACAACATAATTCAATCACTTTTAAAACCCAAAAAATGCACAATTTACCAACATATAAGAATAAAAAACTGAGCTCACCGAGCTGAGGAACATTGTGGTTATAATTACTGTTACTTTTATATATATAAATACACTTTCAGTGCTGCCTATTGTAACCATAAAGGGAGTTGCACAACTACATGTTATAGCCGTTTCTATACAAAATTTCAACTTTCTGAGACTGCTCATTTTTTAGTTTTGTGAGATACGTACATACGTAGGTACAGATGTCACAAATAAACTTTTCGAAATCTATTTTAAATCCATATTTTAATCCGTTTTGGGGAAACAAGATCTCTATTCTGTCGGTACATACAGATATCAAGCAGAAATATCACTCAGATAGATTCGAGAGGTATCAAAATGGGTATTTTCTTTGAAATAAATATAATACCCGAAATTCCATACTTCCTTTACATTGTACAAGGAAGTTAAAAAAGACTTTGTTAGAATAGCCTTGCTCGAAAAGTAAACAGTCTTAAGATTTGTGTGCCAGGAATAATCCAAACCGAAACCTAAAGCGAAAACACCGACGCAAGCTCTTGAAGCAGTTATTAGAAAATCTAGAAAATAATAAGCAGTTATTGATAGCCTACAACAGGTTAATCTGAATTATATCAATCACCAGTTGGGAGAACCGGGGAACGACTTGAAACAATCGACTAATCTGAAAAGCTGGAAATATATTTCGCCGAATAACGATGACACAAAAATGACCAAACTCAAGAAACAGATGAAGGATTAGTGGCTATCTTAAAATCTTAGTAAAATCTTAAAAAAGCTACAAGTTAAAAAGACAGTAATGAATGAATGTGTGAATGACTGAATGCAAGATGATGAACAGGTTGATGAGCCACCGTAAATTTAGTCTTGCTAAAAGTTCTGATGAAAGTTCTGATGAGAAATGGAATGGATGGAAATTATTCGAATTAAGATCAGTCTCGGAGATGGCTATTAACAGACGACTATGCTAAACAACAAGACGGCACATCACCAGCCGAGATCATGATGTTGCGATATGTACGTAACACGAGGGGAAGAAAACCAGGCAGCACAATGAAAAAGAAGGCTGTGATTGATTTTTGTTTTTTTAAATGTCTGATTTGTTGTGCCACATAACATCTCATTTGTTAATGTGTTTTCAGATTTATAGTACGTATCATATTTAGCGCTGCATGTCTGCGTCATTTGAACGTACATGTATCGCTATGTACCTCCATGAATCTTGCGTGTTAGTAAATTCCCTATAGCCTGTACAACAAGACTATGGACTGACAAGTGTAGGACTATGGACTAACAAGTCTATAATTATAGACTAGCAAGTATTAAACTATTCTTTATATCAATCGTGTTATCCGCGTTTATACAGATCTGCGCTAGCCCCAATCCACATTAGCTCGGATAATCGGAATAATTTTACTGAATATACGAGATAATTTGGAAATTTTAATGGATAGTATATTTTGAAGCTCAAAATAGTAGAAGCTAGCTGTAATAGCAGATTTTAAATATTATTTTAATTTGATATGACATTTGCTGTTACAAATATCTCGGAACATTTTGATATTATTGAGATCAGAACATAGCAGCAGTTTAGTTAGGCCAAGAAATAACAGCAAATGTGATTTGTTAAGGATGAAGTCTTAATTCAGAGTGAGTTAGTTTTGATTATAGTACCATTTGATTGAATAATTAATAAAGCTCTTAATTGTTTTTTGGCTGAGGCCATCTGTAAAGTGCTTTCGTAAGAGCATTATGTAAAGTCATATGATATGGATTAATCTAGAAATGGTACAGTCCGCAGAAAGTTATTATAAGCAATTACTGTTTTTAGGATAGAAAAGGGAGATACCCAAAGTAAAATGAAGAACTGAGGGACTATTGCTAATTTACAAATCGTTTATCTTACTTATCCTCCCTCAAAGAGAAAAATGCTTTGTAACCCAAACTCTTTTTGAAAGAATAAGTATTATATCAGCAAAATAAGAAAAATATAATATGAAAATATAATCATAAAATTTTGTTCTAAATTTAAGAAATGTGAAACATTAATTCCGAGCCCTATATGTTTAGATTAAATGCAGTTTTTAGACTCCTACTAAGATTTCAGTTCGATCTTGTTCTCAAAAGTAACTTTATGGTCCTGCCAGTTATCACCATTTCAGCCCAATTTTAAAAAGATTTTGTTTTTTGGGAGTCAACATGATGAGTATGACTCTTCAGGTAAGTTTTTTTATAACTATTTTTATTTTTTACATTTTGACATCATTAATATTATAATATTCTTATTGAAATTATGATTATTCCATTTATAATTTGCTTCTTTCCACAAAATTGAAGACCTCACAGCTTTCTTAAAATGGGAACATGTTCATCTGTTGGGTTTGGCTTGGTTTATTGAGATTACGGGAAAGCACACTAGGGCTATTTACCCGAGGGAAAGCATGTCTTCGTGTAGTGCTTTCTAATGGAAACTGGCTAGTATGGACGTTGTACATGGGGAAAACCACGAAAACCCCATGCAGCCAGCCCTTTCGCCTGGAATCGAACCCAGGTCAGAAATACCAGTGTTTAGCAACTTTACCGCGTGGCCGCTTTGTGGGCCCCATTATTGGGCATATACACTTTAACTGGCAGGTGTGGTAATCTTTATAAAAGGCTCTATTCACCACATAAGGTAGCTAACTGGCTGGTGCGAATTGCAAACGTTCCATTATATATATGTAATAAAGCCGTATTTTATTACATTAAAAAGTAAAAATTATATTTTTTCATAAGGTTTGGAACTTTCAGTTTGACCTTCTATGAAGAGAGTAAGTGGAACAGTTATGCAGAGGTAAAAACAGGCCTCTATGTCCACACCAGAACTCTCTCAACAAACTTTATATTTTACATACAATTATTCATTAAATATAATATTTATTTACAGCAATTTCAAAATTAGAGAAAATTTGAAGAACGTAAAAAATTTATATTTTGAAATAAAACGAACTGACAACCTTTAAACTGGGCTCTACATTTAGTTTAAAAGTTGTACAATTTTTTTATCACTTCTAAATTATATTTTTATGTGTCATTTCATATGTTTTAATGTAGGAGAGATTTTGTGAATATAATTGCCGACCGTAGTGAAAGCTAAAGGTTACGTACATGAGGAAAATAATTTTCTTTCTCATTTTATCACTGAATTTTATGTATTGTACAGAATGCTTATCTCCATTTTGCTTACAATCTAATACTCTTTTCTAAAAGACTTTTCTATCACCAAGCCATTTTCTTTTTGAAGCCAGGGAATAACGCCTCTTATCCAATCACTGAATAAAACTTCTATTGAAATCCAAACCTTTTTATCCTTTCCACGCTCTTCTGAATGCGTCATAGCACTTTCGCGCTTGCCTATTTCAAAGTAACAAGTCGCCCCTCGTTTCTTTCTGTCACCCACTATATGTTTCCAACATGTCAGCTTCCGAAAATTGTGGGGTGCTACATATAAGGATACAAGGATGTGTAAATGAGATTATCCGTCTAAAGAATTGACATATTCGCTGGCAAAATTACGTTGAATGTTCGGTTACGTCCGTCTGCAAACGTCATCATTTAATTTATGCAATAAACATTTCCAAAGTATTATACGTATGATGTGTAATATGTAATATTTGGGGGTTGGTACGATCAGAGAATCAATTACGTCACAGTCGTGGTGGAAACGGTGTTAGTAGATTTTGTAACATTTTTATGCGCACGATGATGCGATCTTATCTTAGTAGAGAAGATACCATTTTTTTTCAATCCTGGCCAAAGTGGGGAAGGATATAACTCTCACATGACAGAAGATAGTTCGAATTTACTGTGTAGTAGATCGAAGAACACAATGAGCTGGAAGGTGAAAACATCATATTATTTTCAGGTTATAAGCAATTCTTTGGAAGCACATTCTACAGACGTCACGTAGCACAATAGATGCAATCTGCACCCCAATATTCCATATACACATCATATCTCAAATAATACAAGATTATTGCTGATCAGCGAATAGCGGTTAGGTAGATGAGAAAGTGATGAGTATTAAGCAGCCAGATTTATTTATAATCTCTGGTCCTTCAGCGAATAGGGGTTAGGCGGATGAGAAAGTGGTGAGTATTAAGCAGCTGGATTTATTTATAATCTCTGATCCTTTATTGCAATCCTCAACAGCAACTGGACAAGAACTTCGCATTGAAAAGAAAACTGATGACCCAAGTTGATATAATGCGGATCCTTTCAAGAGCAGATGTGTTTAAAGAAAATTCAAAATTCAGATGGCTGTAACCAATTAAATTAGAAATTTCTTCCAATTGAATGTAATCTGTCAATAATTTTCTTGAATGTTTATGTGTCTTACACAACACAAGCATTCTCATACGTATAACGTATATATATGTGTGTGTGTATACATACATTATATGCATATATATGTATATGTATATATATATATACATTAGTTTCATACAATATTAGATTTAACATTTGGCAATCAATGGTAAATCACCCGATAAATATGTTTTGACTACACTGATGATACATTAGTACATTTATAAAGATTTATCGCATTCCCCATGAGTGCTGTCGTAGGGCAATTAATACGTATAGGACAACAATTCGAAGTCTGTGTTTCGAGGCCTAGTGAGGACACAGTCGACTTTTCACAGTTTTGGGCTCTTTTAGAACTAATAATCTCTACAGCGATGCCTGACTAAAATGTGCTGGATGATAATTCATCACCACCTGGACGGGTGTCCGCCGAAAACATCGCAGACAAAAACCTCGCGGACAAAACAACGCGAGGTGAAAACGTCGTGGTACAAAACATCGTGGTACAAAATATCGTGGTCGAAAATAAAGCGATTCAAAAACTTCGCAGTTTAAAAACACCGTCGTCAAAAATATTGTGGATAAAAAATTAAGTACCTACTGTTTCGCATGACGATAACATACCACATATTGCGTTTTTCAGGTTTTAAAAGCTGTAAATGCATATTCGCATAATGATTTGGGAACACAAGAAGGAAAGAGGGATATATTTACTTCTATATTGCATATTTTTTAATGAACTAGTAAATTTTTGTTGGAACATTAAGAAGGAAACTCAAGTATTTAAATATTGAAAATGAGTAGAAATATAATTCAACTTCAAGCGAATTTTAAATTTTCATAGTTAGTTAACAAATGTAATTAATTAATTAATCTTTCTGTATAAACGTTTTACTCATTTTTCATTGAAAATACAGTCTAAAAAGTTTAGAAAAAGGAAGATAAATAATTGCATAAGATAACTTCAATAAAAATTGCTCAGTTAATTAACAAATTATTTTCTTTCATGTTTGTTAATCTGATATTGTTTTAGTGAACATTGTACCTTGTTTTTGTTTTCGTTTATTTTCAAAGTGTCGTTGACGTTTTCATACATAGCGAGCAATAAATTATTTGATGTTGATTTGCTTATGAGGAAAGTCAGTTGCATAATATATCAATATGGGATTTGATTTATTGAATTTTGCCAAAACTATCTGCTTAAGAGAAGAGATGCCATTGTATAATACTTTCTCAAGAACTGGCACATATTCACGTTATACATTAGATAAATCACGAAAATATCGTGCAACCAGCTCGTTCGCTTGCTCGAAATACCAGTGTTCAGCAACATTATCGCTCGGGCACTAGTAGGCAGTTCCGCAGCTGAATATTAGCGGAAACTAGTTCGTTTTTACATCAGTCATTGAAAGACTCAAATTTAAAATTATACTCAGAAAATATAAACGCAGGCTTTTTCTTTTAATCGCAGACGTTTTTCGAGTATCACAAAAATTTTATATAAAAAGATTAATTTAATAATGACCTTTGCTAATTAAATGATAAATATGTAAATTAAAAATTCTATTAAATGGTATAAGTTGCATTAATTTTTAAGTGCTTAAGTTCCCTTCTTACGTTTTCAAGAAAAATCTATTAGTTCATTCAAAAATGTGAAATATAGAAGTAAAAATGCCCCTCTTTCCTTCTTGTGCTCCCACATCATTATGCGAATATGTATTTACAGCTTCTAAGACTTGATAAACACATGTGCGCCATGTTATCGTCATGCGATGATTTGTAGGTGCTTTATTTTCAACCACGATACTTTGTACCATAGAACTGCTATGTTTCCTCTTTGTTCTATTTTCCTCCAGGATGTTTTGTAATACGATGTTTTCGACTTGCGTTTTTTTCTCCTCGACGTTTTCGTCCGCGATGTTTTTTGCTGTAACCCCTGGAAGTGGCCTGTTGACCAGGAGTAAGTAACTACTGGATTCATCCGCATAACACATATAATAAAGATAAAAGCAAATTCCTTACATTCTTCCCTATTTAAAGGGCCTGTTGGATCTTGTTTATCTCCTCAGCCATGCCCTTTAGTTAGGGGAGAATATAAGGATTTATCACTTTTCTTCTTGCTCACTCCCATGATGTAGCTGATATCTACCAGTTCGGAAGATCTGTTCGAATTCTAATAAAGGCACTGCTGATTATGCGCTATTCTTTTTCCCAAATCCCTACTATTCTCCACTTTGTCATACAAATGGCCATCTCTGATATATATATATATATATATATTCATAATGAAAGTAATTAAAAGCAAATTAATAAGCCCAATTTTTTTATTATTTTGAAAAATACCTTTTCAATGATGTTTTTAAATTGAATTTCCGTTGCTCGGAGATGTAATATGGAGAGTTTTCTTATTATAATTTATAGTGAATTATTGCTTTATTACTTTGCAGCTTTAGCGCAAGTCTTGGGCTTATTAATTTACTTTTAATCATTATTTAATAACATTTGATGTGTTCAAATAAACCTTGCTTGTTTTTTTGATTTTATGAATGAAGTTCTGGTATCTGATATTCCCCCTACATATATAATTGAGAGAATTAGTTACAAAGATAATAAGAAGGAAAGGAAAAATATAATATTAAATGACAATTTTTTATGAGTATTCTACTTATATGTATTATTATCTTGAAAATTTTGAAGAAAAATGCATCAAAGTACCATATTTTCTTATGCAGTACGATACAAATGCTAACATTTGAATTGTAGGTGAGTATTATTGGACGCTTCTTATTTAAATATAGGATAAAAATCGGAATATTTAATTAATAATACTAATTTAACTAATAATTAATATTAATAATACTCCTAATTTATGTGAATAATATAGATTTAAGTAAATGTTGCGCATAAAAGGTAAAGATAATCCATATTTCAAAGTTGCTAAGATAGTAAAATACATTAATGAAAAATACCTTATATCATTTCGAAATTTCAATACGAGTTCTGAAATTTTCCTGTGTATGTGAAGTAAACTTAAAAATGATCCCATAAATTTGGGATCTCTAAAGCTTAATATTATGAAAAACAAAATTATTCAAGTACAGAACAAAATATTTCAGATATATTTAAAATAGCATATGTTAGGATATATGTAGCTTGTGAAGCATATCCGTGTTTATGATAAATCATTCGCAAACTTGTAAAGTCCTGTATTTTCACATCAGTCACGTTCTGCTGATTTTCAGTTCCATCTCGGAGCACTTGAAGGTGGTCATGCCAAAAAAAAATACGCTATCAAACTTGTTTTTATCAAACTTTAGAAACTATTCCATATACTTAAAAGAAATGTACTCACGCTATTTGACAACTTTCAATAAAAGTTGAATGGTTGGTATGATTACCTTCTAAGGTACTTGAATAATGTATTTCATAATATGTAAAGTGCAATATTGAAAGTAAACTTTTATTATTACCAAAGAAAACAATTGTTCCAAATATGTAATGACGTTTGATCACCTTTCGTAAATTCAATAAGTGTTGCAGATGTTCATAAAATTATCCATCACACATGTTATAAATTAATTTTATTTAACATTATATCAGATTAAAACTGAAGATGACTGTTAAAATCTTTGTCATAGATTGTCAGTCAACAGAGAGGCAATGAAACAAGAAATTTAAACAGATTATTAAATGAGTTATGCCAATTATCAAATTAAAATGAAATCGAAGGAAACCGAGACATTTATGTCTTTGTTACATGCTCTGCTCTTAGGCATTACACGGAAAAGGAAGGATGCCGTGTGGATAACTCGTTCGTATCCACGTTATACGTGGGAAACCACGAA
This sequence comes from Stegodyphus mimosarum, assembly GCA_000611955.2. Taxonomy (NCBI): domain Eukaryota; kingdom Metazoa; phylum Arthropoda; class Arachnida; order Araneae; family Eresidae; genus Stegodyphus; species Stegodyphus mimosarum. Next base: position 26,784 of record KK115408.1, read on the forward strand.
AATGCCTCTGCCCAAAAACCACTATTGTGAGAGTTAAGGGGTTATTTTTATTGATACGTGAACTCATTGAGTTGTTCAGAAGGGCAAAGGCATATGCGACTCCTTCGTTGATGTTGAGCCATACGTCACATAATTTGTAGATGAGCTTCAGAGATATTTGCTAGTCATTTGGATACGTTAGGGATTTATTTGATTTCTTTGGCTTTTGCTTCTGCTCCGAAAACACTATTGGCTTGAGAGGTTCTTTTCATTGATAAGTGATCGCATTGTAGTCATTCAGATGGGCAAAGGTATTTGCGACTGCTTCGTTGATGCCTGAGCCATAAGTATACGTAGTTTGCAGATCAGCTTCAGAGATATATGCTAGTCGCTTGGCTACGTTAGATCTTTGATTTTTATTACAGGTTTAATATGGATTTGCGATGATGGTCGCTTGTAGAGGCTCATAAAATATATCATTCTTGTCGCCTAAGTAAGCTGTAGTACCGATATGTGAGAGTTCTTGATGCATTCTCTCTTTTACGACTATGTAATGTCATAAAACTTGCCATGACGTTTACTGCGGCAGTCGCTTTAGTCCAATATAACTTGGAAATCATTAATGAGAAAGGCGTTGGAGGCTGAAAAAAATTTTTGCTTTTGCGACCTTGCTTATGCTGCGTCCTGTATGGCTGTGGAATATGTTACCTTTTCTATGACTGAACTGACTGGCGTACAGAACCTTTTAAATATGAATATTGAGACACAGTTGTTACTTGTAAATGTTTCAGGTTTGGGGCTGTCTCAAGTTTCGAGTTCAGTAATAAGTGGTATTCACGCGAATCCTGGGCTGCCCGTCAAGAGTAAGTATTCTAATTCTGTCACTATTTTAATACTCTTGCCATTTAATTTGATGCTCGGCTTGGTATGGAGAATTTTGCCTTTCTTAGATATAATGAGTGCTGATGATTTGGCGTCTGAAATGATTAGCTCCAAAGCGGTGAAAAGAGTATTAAATAATTGGCAGGAGTTTATGCCATGTGCTTCTTGCTCTGCACTTGTGCGTCCTCGGACAATTAGCGCAGAGCTGTCAACGTAAACCAGGGCTTTGGCCACTCAGCTCTAAGAAATTTGTCAATTCTTATGTTCCATGATAATGGTCCTGCGCGTGGATCATGTTGGTGACTTCTGGTTTGCTCTTTTAATTTTCTGCCTCTGTTGTTTACAATTAATAGCTTCCTATCTGCTAAGTAATTAGTATGGTGAGATAGAAATTTCCCGGACGGTTGAGATTTCTAAGTGTTTCGGATATAGAGTATCGGAAGCATTTCTGAAGTTAACGCTGATTATTGCCGTGTAACATTCGTTGTATATATCCATTGCTTTATGTGTGTATATATATATATATATATATTTCAAACACCATAAGTTGCGGTCTAAATATTAATCTATAGATTACCATTAATATTACAGCTAAATTTGCAAGAAGAATTTTAGTTTATAAACACTAGTTATCTTATTTTTCTTTTTTAAAAAAAGTTCTTTTCATTCTCAATGTTACATTTTACTGATCTAGCACAAAAAAACTGACTTTGAGAGTTATAACGTTCTGCGGTAAATTGTGCTTAGTCAGTGTTCAACGGGGTTAGTATTTTAAATGTATGTGTGCAAGAAATTACATTGCACGTTAGATTATTACTTTGAACAATGTGCAAAATTCCAGTTGAAGAATGAGTGCAAGATTTAAACCAAGGAGAAATAAACTGTCAGCATTTTTCAATAGGTGTCTGATGCGTTTTACTTAAAATTGCTGAATCTAATGATAAAGATATAACGCCTACTATGAAAAGGATAATATATAGTAGTGTGCTCAGTCATGCTGTTTATATCTTTGGGAAAAAAATCATAAGATCTTAAAGCTGCGTGTTAGAATTTCAAAATTTGCTTTCAGTTAAATCCAGAAAATACCTATTGATAAATCAATGATACTTTGCTGCTTTCGTGTCACGTATTTCGTTAGCTAAAAAATGTCCTTAAATACTCTGTACTATATTTAATGCTCAAGAGAAAAAAAAATTCTCTGAGCCCTTTCCATTTTCTGAATCACTGATCTAGCATTACGTTTGAATGTATTTCTTCAAAAAATGGCTTGAAGCCAGTTTCCATCCAGTATTTCGAACACGTAAAGAATGCCTTGGGACCAGAATCAGCGTTATTTGGCTACTGCTATTCGCATATCTATGACTTCGATTACTCTTTTTTTTTAATTCTTCTTCTGGCTGTTCGTAAACTGTTTTATTGTGATTATGGGTGTAGGTGGTCTCTTTCAAATTTCAATAGAAATTTATTACCTGAAGTGGCATCGACTACGAATCGAGTATGTTTTCCTCTAGCCAACGGTTTTCAAGAATCGAAAGGATACCTAAATTTTTGTCCTCTTCAATGACCGTAACATACGAAAACGATAGCCAAAATCATCTGGCAAATAAATGCATTCTCTTTCAAATATTTAATCTGATGGTACGGCAAATTAATATCCCAAGAACAGTGCAAAATATATTTAAAAGTAACAGTGCTTCTGGATTGGCAAATGGACTTATTTAAGTTTCGTTATTCCCATTTAATTAAGGCAAGCATAATTATTTACAATATTATGTGTATTATAATTTAATTTATAATCATAAATTAAATATATTACAATGTATAATAATTGATTATATTTTCACTGATAATTATACCTTTTAAAGTATTTCTCCAGACTTCTTAGCCTGCCTTCTTGGTGTAGTGGTCAACACACTCGGCGTCTATTCGAGAGGTTCGTGGTTCGAGTCCCAGTGAGGGCATTGCTCATTTTCCTCTCTCCTGCTTTTAAATAACCTAATGTCTCTACAGTAGCGTGCGTATTAAAGGGTGATGATTCTCCAACCACCAGGATTTGGTGATTGATGCCCCTAATCCCCAGTCGCCCTTTAAAAGGGGGAATATGTAAGGTATTTCTCTCGTCTTCTTGGCATGCTTTCGTGATGTCGTAGTCGGTACCCTCGGCGCGTATTCGAGAGGTCTTGGTTCGAGTCCCGGCGAGGGCATTGCTCATTTTTCATGTCTCCTACTTCAAAAAAATCCCAATGACCCTGCGACCTTTAAAAGTTTCCGTGTTCAATTTGTTCAAGATTGAATTTTTAAACATGCTTATGAGTTACTTGATTTCAATGGAATTCTAATTATCTTTATCAAAGGAGAAAATGTACCAAATAATCCATTAGAAAATTTATTATTATTTTGTTACTTCGCAACTTTGGAGCAAAGTAAGGAATTAGGCAATAT
>KK115408.1:34615-88880 GCA_000611955.2 Stegodyphus mimosarum
AATGCCACTGTTGTGCCGAAGGAACCGGGTTCGAATCTCGGAGAAGACATAAATGTAATTTCTCCGTCCCTTCATATCCCTTCATGAGACAATGGTGACCTGTCTAATAAGTGCCTCCATAATAAAAAACCTCCGCTTCCGACCGTAGTAGTACCTTACGCCAATAAAAGATTAGAGCTCGCCATTGGAAAATAAAACGCGGAAATGTTATGGCTAATATACAGTTTTCAGCGTTTATTTTTAGTATTTACTTATTCTTTACACTGCAATAATAAGTATTTTACATTGCTGAATGGAAGCCAGAGGGTTATAACGATTATAGAGCTTGACTTGCTTAAGAAGCATGAAGTACATCTAAACTCTTACCAGAAGTAGACCGAAGGATCACTCTATGTAAAGTAACAACAGGGATTTGAAAATGATTAAAATATTTTTTATTCAAATACAAATCTGAACATAATGTACTTCTCGTTGTAACAGGATCAGCCACAAGTTGTGACGATATAATTAAAATTTATGATATATAAATAAAATTAATAACATTGTTACGAATTTTTGTACATAGATAATGCAGTTACATGGGAAATTGTTATGTATTTTTCTCTGTAATGTAACGCGAAACAAATTCTAAGCTATGCCGGAAAACTAAGAATACATGGGCAAGTGCATTTAACTTTCAGTAAATGAATTTCGGTAATTTGGCAAGATATGGCCAAGATTAGAACGGGTTTCTGGTGACTTATATTGTCGCCAAACTTGGCAAGAAATCGCCAAAAGTCGCCAAATTTGACGAACATTTTGTGATATTTTGGTCCGGTCCTTTATCACCGTAATATGTATTAAACTGAATAAAAGTAATTGACCATTACGTTAGCTGCGACCGTAATTCCATTCTCGTATTGCTTTCCAGTAATTTAAAGAAGCAGAGAGTATTACAAATATCTCTACCACGGGAAAATTATATGAGGCCGGAGAGAGAGTATCTACTCGCAGTTGCTTAGTTATTGTTGTGCGAGTCGTTACTTCCACCTGAAATGATATATATCCCAGTTAGCTTTTTGTTTAGAAACGCTTTGCATTGCTTTGTGTTTAACGTTTTTAGAAGCTTAAAGCGCAGTTACTCATTGCACTGTGTGATATTGCAACATCTGTAAGAGTATTTAAAATTCCATAAATTTGAAGCGTTTACTTTGATAAAGTAGATTTTTCTTAACCTACAATCTGACTTGTACGCATTCAATCTAATACAAGCCCGTACGCACGCAGCAATATTATACATTTTAATTGATACAAATACTCTTAGTTAAATAGCACACAATTAAATTTAAATCGATAGTAGTAATGGGATGCGATATTAGACCAACCTCCTCGTAGTGCACTCTGAAAATGTTACTTAAAACTGCCGAAAGTTTTGTAGAGTCATTAGGATTTTCGAAGCAGAAAACACGACAATTGAACAATGCTTTCTCCGGGACTCGAACCTGGATCTATCGAATACGCACCGAGTGTGCTATCGTTACTCCACGATAGCATGCAGAAAAGAGGAAGAAATTACCTTATATACTTCCCCTTTTAAAGGGCGACTGGGGATTAGGGGACCCAATCCCAAAATTCTGATGATGAAGAATCATCATACACCACCTTTTAGTTCGGCTGCTATTGTAGCGGCATTATGTTATTTTGATGTGGGAGGTATGAAAATTGAGCAGTGCACTCGCCTGCACTTGAACCTGGACCTCTTGAATACGCGCCAAGTGTGCTACCGTTACCCCACAAAGGTATACAGAAAGGAAGGAGAGAATAGCCTATAGGCTTACTACATTGGCATATGGCGACTAGTTCGGAGTAGATTCATTCCGAACCTGGAGTAATACAGAATAAATATTACATTGTGTTACAAGTTCTGAAATGAGTATAGTTGTATAGGATGTAATTCGTTAAAGTGATCGACGAATATAGACATGAGGATAGCGAATTTCGAGCTTCCTTTACTAGAAGGTTCGCTGTTCTCAGCATAAATCTTTGTTGTACCACATTGGCTTTGTGGGACCTTACCGGTTCAGCTGTGTCTGCCACAAAGCTGTATCTTCGTTTCAACCAGTCCTCAACGTGAAGTGATGTGACTGAATTCGAGCGCTCTGAAGAATTTGCTGATCTTGGTTTATTCAATAAAACATCTCTTGCTTCCATAAATTCCTCATAGGGAGTCTTAGCGGCTTCTCAAACAAGTCTTAGCAGTCTTGCAACAGACTGATGATAGTCGGAGGAGCACACCATTCTTTCATCTTCTTCTAAAGTATGATTATTTTATGGGCATATAAATAAATATAAAGAAAGCAAAGAATTTATTTGCATACTTTCTTTACAATAGTTGCAGTACAAAGAAAAGGAACGAATTCAAGCTCAAATAATTCTACTTATATATTCCACAGAATATACCTACGTCTTCTTGAGAAACTTTAGAAATAGCGACGGAACCTTCTAAAGAAAGCATCCTTCGGAACGTCTTTTAACTAAGTCACCACTTGCTTTATTTGCAAAACATTTCCGGAGTTTCATGTTCCGAAGGCATTCACATTTCAGAAAGCTGAAGCCAAAGTCCTTGATGTTTGTTTAAAAATTTTTATGGCAACAAAATATTTTCGCTTAAAATCTCGAGTATTAGGTTTACGTCTATGAAGAATGCAGTCTTATTTCTTAGAAAACAAAAATAATAATAAAAGAATCTAAAAGCTTTTACATTTTAAATTACTCCCAAATGGGCGTTTTTTAACGTTTTGTGTGTTATCTTTATTTATTAAATATCATATTCTTCTCATTTAAACCATAAAATACAATTCAACAGCTAATATCGCAAAATAATTTTAAAAGGAGCATATCTTTAGAATTTCTGGTACACAGTCTCGCGCGCTGGAAATAAAAATGTGTTTTTTTTTTCATTCAGTATTGTCATTCCTTGCTTGGAAATCGTTGAGTTTGTTAAGGGGACGGTGAACTTTAAAAATTAGTTTTTTTAAGCTTTTGTGTTGACAACAAGAAATTTTACACATATACATACTATAACATCAGTTCATAAAATGTCTGTTCAAAATTTCAAATTATTTTAAAATAAATCTTTTTAAAACAAATAATTAATTATTTTGATTAAAGATTTAAAATGCTCCTTGCGCTCTAATTTTCAACATTTTTCCTAATTTTTCCCTTTAGTTATAAAGACTTGACAAAAGTTTTTATATATCCGTTATTGAATATGGTGGATGAGAAATTTTTAAAAAGGATTTTTGTGAATTTATACCCAGGTTTCGAAAAAATGTTACCTTTTATTAAACATTATCACAAGTTTAAACTTCTTAATAACCTCATATCCAAAAATGCACATACAGATCTACTGTAACATATAACAAGATAGTTTCTTCCAAATATCATTCATTTTAAACTAAAAATTTGCCGCATGGAGGATTTTTAAAACATACGAACTTCGAAAAAATTTGTTTTGAGAAAACCGGATTTAAAGTTTTTCTTCAAACTTACCTTTAACCCTCTCAGCGTTACGGCCGGATTTTTCCGTATAAAAGGCTACCTTCTATATTCGTTACACATGAAAGTTTCTGCTATTTTTTAATATATCTGATTTCGGTTTGGATTTACATTGGAAGAAAAGAAATCAAGGTACAAAATGAAAGAGTCATTTTTCAATTAAAATCAAGAAAATAACACTTGTTCATGACATTTTGAGGAACTTTGAAATTTCAAGGCTAAACCCGTAACGCTCGGAGGGAACACATGCTCATCAGAAACAGCAAATTAACTTTATATACTGAATTTGTAAAAACTAGATAATATTTTCGTATCATTTAACTATTTTTAATCTTATAATATTAAATATGACAAAAATAAACATATCGCAAATTGGTATGTGATTCGATGTTATAGGTAGAAATAATCAATGTATTATATACAATGAAACATTTAAAATTCACTAGCATTGTATGTTTTACCTTCATTTGTTACACTCACAGTGTCCTTTGATGCTTTATAATATTTTTACTATTTCTGGTTTTTCCTAAACAGCTAAACTTCTCTTTTTGCTTTGGTTCAAGCGACGTTGATCACGCTTTTTTGCGACGAGTAGGGAAAACGAGTTTGTTTCCTCCTGTTTTAAGCGTATATAGCATTTACGTAACCAAAGTAAAATTCATAGTTGTCAATACTGACATTTCTAGCCATTTATTTTAGAAATAAACACTTCTTTTGGGCAATATATAAATTATAACATCAGGAAATAACTGTTGAAATACGCTTTTTTGACATTTTCTCCAAAATTTAAAGGGCAAAGTTTACGTTGTTTACACATTTTAAATGCTGGTAACTTCTTTAAAAATTAGAATATTTGAACTCGGTTTTTTGCATAAGATGTAATTACTTATATGGAATATCACCAGAATAAAAAAACAAATTCATACTTTGGTTGATTTTCAGCTATTTTAAAGCCCACCCTCCCCTTAATCAAAAACTCATTAATGTCCAACAAAATATGAAATAGATAATAAAACATATTCCAAATTAGGGCTTCCAGATGCCCATATTCGGTGGAGGATTACGTTACTCAAAATTGGATGACTCTAGGTACGTTGCTATATCTCAGTGCCAGAAATATATATACGTTAATGCAGATTCTTCATTATTTAATTTCTTTAAAAAAATACAAGGCTGTATTATTTGGTGGCAATAATTTGAAAAGTGAATCAACACAGAAAGAGAATCGACGCAAAATGCCAAAGCAAAATTAATAACCCTTCTTGGCTAACACTTGGGCTCATGTCAATACCTTGCAATTTTACCTTGCAAGTCAACATGTACAATACCTTACAATTTAACAAAGATCCGAGCAAAAAGTCGTGATAAACGTTATTATTACTGGGCTTATAGTCGCAAAATCTTTTAATAAATCCTAGTTCAGTTAATTGCAGTTTGGAAAATTTTGAACTCTTAAATTTTCGCATTTTCAGTAAAATTATTTCTTTTAAAATGTATTAAAATTAGATTTTATAACAGAAATTTTACTGAGCATGCTTAACGTTTGAAACAAGAATAATATTTTCCCTAATATTTCTTGAATAATTTTTATCATGAATAATTTAGAACATTATTAATTTTACACATGACGTATTCTGACAAGGCTAGAAATAGCTGTCTGCATCACGAGGGATGTTTCACAAAAGAGTTTCTAAAAGAATCGAGTTCACATTTTTGTAATTATTATTATTTACATTAGAGATGCGAAAAATCATGAGAGCTTGCATACAGATTACTGCTTCCGTTTCTGGATAGCAAATCGTAACGAAAGAATGCCTACACTGTAAACCAATTAATTAAAAATGTAATTCCAGGAAATTTATAAACTAATGGATTTTGAGAAATTAAGTTCACCTAAGAAAACTCTTTAACTGGAAAATTGTTACCAGCATGTTTATAAAACATTATGATTACAATATTAAACCGCTGTAGATTTCAAAGTTTTTCTAAGTGCTCCGCTCTCTTAAGCATGGTTTTAAAAATACTTAAAATATTCATAAACTAGTGAAAATTAATTATGCACAAAGGATATATTACTGAATAAATGTAACCATTGCTTTAGAATAAGGCAGAACTGCAAAATTAAAAGACAAAACTATTTTATTTTAGAAAGTGTAATATATAATGATTTAATCGTTGGCAATCAGAAATTTTTAAAATCTACATCACAGTTTGTAAAATAAATATTTTCAAATATCCAATTAAATTTTTCCTTGCGTGTAACTTTATATCAGCTGTGGTGGATAAAATTTCGATTTGCGTTTTATTGAAATCAAACAATGACTAAGAAGTTTAACTGTTTTTAAGAATGCATTATTAAAATTATGGTAAAAGAAAATTAATTTTCTATAAAATGTATCCTTTCATTATAAATTCTGAGGGTTTTTTTAATCTTCCTCGAGACGAACTCCTAATTATTTAGTTTAATATCTCTACGCAGGTATGGCATTTTCTGCTACTGGTATTATTTTCTGTTAATAATTTCCGTTTCCATTTCGTATTTTAGGTAAACTTCACCAGAAAGTACAAATTGATCTTCTTTCATTATTCTTTACAAATATGACGCAGTTAAGGTAGGCGAAAAATCTTTTGGATCCAAAAGCAGCATCATTTATATTCTGTACTCTTAACGTCCATCCTATTTATTGGAATTAGAGTATCAGATATCAAGCAGTTAAAACAGTTTCTGTGCAGTGAAATTGTTCAGTAACATAATGGAAACATTGAGCCAACTTCCTTACACCTACTAAATTCAAAATTATAAATACTATCGAAACATGTTTAGCTATAATTACTATTTAAATATATTGAACTATGTTTAACCCTCTGACCGGCCAGGGTTTTTGCTAAGAAACCACAAATTTCCCAAAACTACTATGAGAAAAATTATTTTCTTGATTTTAATGTAAAAATTCTCCTAGTATTTTATACCTGGATTTGTGTAATATATTGTCTTAATTTCTTTAACATATTTTAATATGCACGTACATATACGTTCGTACAGATATCACAATATTCTAGGCCGTATATATACGGCCTTGCCGGTTAGAGGGTTAATTGTTCAATTGAATTAACAAGAAAGAAATGATAACACCATAGGAAATCCTAACATTCAGCTACTCTTATACAAAAAAGGAACGGTTGGAAATGGAGCTGAAAGGAAAAATAAAAATTGCATTTGTAAGAATTACAGATAAGTACATTAAAGTGCAAGAAATTTAAATGTTTTCGAGTTCAAACAAGTAATAAAATTCTGAACTAAATCTAAATCAATAAATGGAAACCGAAACTTTCTATTGTGGTAGCAATTTCTGTGTTATGCGACAGCAATTATTGATAATTCTTTATTTATTCATTTGGAAGTAAAACAGATATATTCGATTTTAGATAGTTTTTTCGGAAGTAATTACATATTGCGATAACATTATGTAGTTTGCATTCTCCTTTGGCAATGTATAAATAACCTATCCACTTGCAGTGATAATGTTATTTCCTTAGGAAGGCAACGGCAAAAAAAATCTGAAATTCCAAATCCTATCAGTAACCATGACAACGATAACAATTATGATAACAATATTTTTTTTCTCTAGAATTCTCCTATACAACAAACAGTTATTAAATCAATAGAAAAAAGAATGTCTTTTTCTCTAACGATAATATCTTTTTACAAACCAAGATGATTTTAAACAATGGTAAGTTCCTCACAGTTCGCGTAATGAAATATTTTAAAACCGACTGCAGAACTGGTTTAATAGTTTGTTTATATCACAGAGTTCCGTAGGTAAAAATATAATCTACATTTCGAAATAATGCAGTTAAAACACGTCTAAACTTTGCAACAATACTTCCCAATAATGCTCTGATTGGTGACACATTCTGTCGACATACAGATTAAGATATTGATATACATGTTTCATTTTCCACAATGCTACTAAACTATACACTACCAGACATTGAAGATTAATATGACTAAGTAAATAAAGAATGCAACAAAAGTTTCTGTAATGAAATTAGATCACAATTAAGCTTATCATTAGGAAACAATTCGTTTTGCAGTTATCAGCATTTTAGATCCACAGATCTAATTATTTCATTAATGCAAAGAACCTGATGGATATCTACCTATCAACATCCTAATTTTAATCAACAGTTCCACCACTAAGAATAATTTAGCTCTGGAGGGTTGAAGGATATATCTTGAATATTTTCCACTGAAATTATTACAGCTTCTTCAGTGATTCTCTAATTGTAAGTTTTCTATTGATTTGGTACAGAATCCTTTACCAGTTGAAAACAGAAGTATTTTCATTCTACCAGAAAAGGCCTTCTTCCTCGAAATTATTTTCGGCAAATAGATCCCAGTTTACCTATTGGATTTGTTTTTATAAGTCTTATGAATTTTATAGAATCTTCAATTACGTATTAGTTATTTCGCATGGTGAACACAGTAACATTTGTTTTTAAATGCTTAGAAAAGAACACTAAATAAATTTAAAATGCCACATTAAAACGATGTGAAGGAAAAGAATTAAACCTCTTTATGAACACGATTTTTTGCTGGTTTAAAGAACTTCCAAAAGTCTTTTCCACAGATTAGAATTTCCGTTAATCAAGTGAAGTTTAATATATATGTCTTAAAATGTCTTTCAGATATTTTACAAGAAATTCGCGAAATTAAAAAAAAATTTAAGGCAAGAGAATTTAAAGGTAAGAATTCTGGAATATTTCAATATTGTTTTCTTAGATTCTTCAACTCTTCTACATGTCCTCGATTGGCTAAGGAAGGATTTGCAAATTTTGTTTTCTTTTTTCAAATCAAATAAAACATTTTTTACCCCTTTCACCTCTGGATTTTTTAAACGCGTGGCTGGAAAAAAATGACTACAGAAGGTTTTAGGTGTATTTAGAAGATTTAGTATTACTATGACTGACTGAACTTTCTCTCTTTGGTGCCGGATAAATTAAAAAAATAGATATGTGCTTTAAATGATCATCTGAAAACCCTAATAACCTAAACTGTGTATAGGAACTGTGCGATTGATCTAAACCGAAAAGAATCAATAAACATATCCTTAAAATCAATTAACTCAATCAAATGCAAATTCATATTTATTAAATCCATAACTTGAAATTAAAGAGGAATAAATCTTCGCTGGTGCCTGTGTAAAAAGAATGCTATTTCTCAAAACTAAAATTATTGCTTCGGAAATACAGTAAATAAATAATCAATCAATTCCCAAATTACTCCTGAGCATCATAGTTCAGTTGCATTAATTCACAACCTTACAAACACTAAAAAAGAAATATTCATGCAGCAATCAATCAGTTCCCCATAAATAATAACATCAAAGAGTTTAAATATATTTCTGACACCTACACTTCATTACAATTTGTCAATATTCATTCAAATAATTATAATAGGCGGTTAAAACAATAAACATAAGGGCGCGTAGAGAATTCCTATATTCATAAAAATGTTACCAATGCCCCAAGTTAAGTCTCCAATTTTTTTAAAAGTCTTACGGCTCAAACAAATGGAGTGCCTGGACAGACAAACAAGTAAATAACACAAATGAAATAAAATGCATATATATATATCAAAACACATTTATTAAATTCCTAAAATATCATAAAATAAAATAGCTGGGTGGACTACCCTTACATCCAATGGTAAAATAGTATTCCAAATCATATTTTTAAGGGTCATTTATCAAAATTAGATTACCAAATTAACATAATGTATGACTATTTAGATTACTCTAGAACTTTAAATTAGTACTAGATCTCACATACACAAAAATACTTCTACGACATTGCAGTCTAAGCTTACACGTTGCAAAAAAATTATCAAGTAATATAAGAAATTACAATTATCAGAATTACACTTCCTATCGACACTAATTTTAAAGTCTCTTTAAGACACAATTCATTTTCTCTATTTTCTCTCAATTTCAAAAGCCCTTTCTACCCATTACCTAAGACTAATTAAAATTATCCTTACTTGACAAATAACTCCAATGTTATGAATAAAATATACAAAGATAACCACAGTTGGACTTTCTTATAACATCAGACACGAGAAGCTCCTGAAATTCTGTAGCTGAGTTATTTTTGATGAACCCAAGTAGAACACTGGAGGAAATTTAACTTCTTCCTAACTCAGACGGCTACTGTGTAACACATAACTGAAGATGCTGAAATATTTGTAGTACTGAAGATAGATGCATGAAGAAAAAAAAAGAAACAGCCAGTCACATAACGACCCGAAAACCTCGCAAGTGAGATTTTTAGTGGAAACCTGGGAAAATTTTTTAGTGCAAATAGTGCTGTAGGGAGCAAATTAAACAGGAACTGAGAGGTGAGTGAAAATCAAGTCTTTCATGAGAAGAACTCGACCTGAGCAACTGAACAATCATGGGGCACAAGCAAGAATTTCTCCACCCACTGTGAAGTTAGCAATCATGAGAAGAACTCGACCTGAGCAACTGAACAATCATGGGGCACAAGCAAGAATTTCTCCGCCCACTGTCAAGTTAGCAATCATGAGAAGAACTCGACCTGAGCAACTGAACAATCATGGGGCACAAGCAAGAACTACTCCATCCACTGTGAAGTTAGCAATCATGAGAAGAACTCGACCTGAGCAACTGAACAATCATGGGGCACAAACAAGAATTTCTCCACCCACTGTAAAATTAGCAATTTAGAGGAAATTCAGGATGAGTTCCCGGTATAAATATCAAGAAGTAATTTCAGCAAATGCACTTGTCCAGCGCGGCCTCGCCCCACGGGCGCAGGCAAACTCGCAGCAGGGCAAACGCCTCCGATCTCGTTACTTGAACTTCACAACTCCAAAAATTCAAAACTAACACTAAATTCGAAGAAAGCCCCGAAGAAACCTCGGTTTCTCCACGCACTAAATTCTACAAGCCAAAAAATTACACATAAAATTAAATTTGATCAGCCGCAAGAATTTCTCTCTCTCTCTCTTTCTTTTTTTTTTTTGGTCCAAAGGGGGAATTTGCCCAGAAGGACTATTAATTTCGTTTTCGTATTTTGCGTTGATTCACTACAAACGTTGTTTCACTTTTCAAATTGTTGTCCCCAAATATTATCGCCCAGTATTATATTTAAGGAAAATAAATAATGAAGAATCTGCATAAATGTATATATACTTCTCGCATTGTGAAAAACACCCGGTACCTAGGTACATCAAATTTTCAATAACGTAGTCCACCACTTAAATATGAGCGTTTGGATGCCCAAATTTGAAATTTGGAATTTGTTTTATTATCGATTTCAGATTTTGTAAAACTTGAAGGATTTTTTATTAACAAATTCAAGGATTTCAAAGCGAGCAATGGCAACGTTGTACAAAAAACATTTTTATCTCCAACGCGTGAGACTGTGTATCGGAAAGTCTAAAGCTATGCTCAATTTTAAATTATTTTGAGATATTGCTCTTGAACTGAATTTAAGGGCGAAGAGCATGATATTTAATAAATAAGGGTAACGCGCAAAATGTTAAAAAAAACGCCACATTGGACGTAATTTAAAACCATACATATAGCATACCATTAACATATAGAAATAGAGATGCTTCAGAAGGACCTCAGCTGGGTAGCTGCGTTCAGTGAGTCACTCCAAACGCGTAAAATTCGATCCCTAACAACGGAAAAACAACAAGAGATAAGAATCACTCTTTCTCTTAAAATAAGAATTTACAGACGCCTCTTCCTTCGAAGAACGCATTTATTCTACACTTTCAGTATCCATAATGAAAGGTGAAGCAAAGACGCCAATTAACAAAATCCTGCAGCGCGAGAACTTACCAGTTCTCTGTCACAGCTGTGTGTTATACAGCTCTCTGTTATCGTAAATGCTGTTGTGTCGCGATATCTGTGTTTTTAATTTAAGTGTTTTTTATCATTTAAGTAATCAATTATTTAAGTATTTTATTTGTATTTGTATTTGATTTTAAATTTGAAATTCGGAAGAGAGAATACATATATATATATTTGTAAAGAGTTTATTTAAAATCTGTAATCAAATATTTTTCCTTCAACGGTTCAATTTCCTAACGAGAAAGGGGAGCGTCTTTTAACGGATGTAACATCTGTGGGAATAGCCTTTCAAGATGACAGTTGCAATTGAGGGCAGTATATCGTTGTTTCCCTTGTCTTTGTCACAAAGCAATAAAAGTGGTTGTCGTAACTGGCTCCCCGCTATTCACTTACCATTTTAGCTGTGTGAATGTTGCTTTCCTTATAGCTTCGAAAGAAAGGGAAAGGTTGTAAATTGGATATTGAAAGAGTAGTTTTTTGTTGTTTCTCCTTAGATTTTTCGCTTGTTAGCAAGGGGAGTCGAATTTTTAGTTCCCAGTTTTCGCAGGTGCTACTGTAGACAATGGTTTTATTTTGATTCGTTTGTGGGTTTGAATTTGTGCTGTTAAATTATATTGAAAAATCCCGGATTGGCAAGAATTTAATTTTATGTGTAACTTTTGGACTTATAATTGTGAATGGGAGGAGAAACCGAGTTTACCTCGGTTGTTGCGCAAGTTCAGAAATCAGTTTTGGGAGAAAGTTTTTGAGTTTGAATACAGAGAAGAGAATTAGCAGAGAGGGCCTTTGGCCCTGCGGCCAAGCTTACCCTGGCGGGCGGCTTGCGCTTGCGTTCTGCGGGCGGCTTGCGCTTGCGTTCTGCGGACGGACTCGGCTTTTAGCTGAAGAAATTTGCGATGCTGCGGCTGTGTTCGCCAGAATTTAGGAGATAAGTTTTGATACAGAGAAGAGAATTAGCAGAGAGGGCTTTTGACCCTGCGGCCGAGCTTTTACCCCTGCTGGTGGATCGCGCTTGCGATGCGGCATGATAGACCTATTCAAGTCCAAGATGTGAATAATGGAGAATTTTTCCTGAAATTTATGCTAGAAGTAGAACTCAGAGCAAACTCTTCCGAGTTTGAAGCAGTTTTTCCCGTAAAACGGAAGTGAAATGACTCGTACCAAACAGACGCTTTCCGTTCGTGAGAAGAAAAAGTTTCAACATTCTGTCGTCGGTGGTTTCTCCTTCAACTTTAATATTTTAGAATTTTGATTGCCGGACACTTCTTCATTGAGGTTCTATAAGAGGTCATTTTTCATGGACTTCATTTTGGAGCTGATTACGTAGGCTCCAAAATGCTGCATCTATAGGCTGCATCAAAATGCTGCATCTACAGCCTATAGATGCATCATCTGCATCTATAGGCTGCAGATGAATTCCGCAATTCAGTTCAATTGCGGAATTCATCTGCAGCCTATAGCTTCCTATAATGACGTCGCTTATAGCCTATGATGATGAAAATGCGGTATTTCAACTGTGAGTTATTAGTCCAAAGGGATTTAGTCCCGAAGGACTATTACTTTCGTTTTGCGATTTTGCGTTGATTCACTCTGAATGCCCGATTCACTTTTCAAATTTTTGCCACTAAATGTTATCGCTCTGCATTAAAGTTTAAAAAATGAAAAATCTGCATAAATGTATGCATGTTATTATTATTATTTTTTTTGACGTAGCTTTCTCTTCAAAAATCGTCTGCGTGCGTTGCAGGGGAAAATAAAAAGGAATTTTAATTACAGTTCTAAATAAATAGCCAAATAAATGTGAAATTCGTAACAATATTCTCTAAAACTTTAACGAATTTTTCATTAACAAACTCAAAGATTTCAAAGCCAGCAATACCAACGTTGTACAGAAAAACATTTTTATCTCCAGCGCGTGAGAGCGTGTACCGAAATTTCTAAAGATATGCTCAATTTAAAATTATTTTGCGATATTGCTGTTGAACTGAATTTTATGGTTTAAGTGCGAAGAACATGGTATTTAACAAATAAAGGTAACACACAGAATGTTAAATAAACGTCCCTTTGGACGTAATTTAAAATCTGAAATATTTCAGATTTTTTTTTTTTTTTTATATTTTCTTTGGTAGTGGTCTTAATTAAGTCTTGCGTAACGGGTGAAAAAAAGACATTAGATAATAGATAAAAATTATGTGTCTTGGAAGAATTTAAATTTATTGTCAAAAATAAGAAATTTGTGTTAATTGTAATTTCTATAGTAGTATAGTTTGTGTGAAATCCAGTTTAAATGATTCATTTAATGTTCCAGTTATTTTAAGTAACCGTTATTATGTTAAACTGCAAAATTTTATCTTGATAAATGACTCTTGAAGAAATTTAATGCAGAATATTAATTGCATTTGTATGTAAGGGTAGTCTGGCCAGCTCTCCTATAAATTTATCCTCGATATTAATAAATAAGTGTGATTTTATATTATTACTTGCATTTTTTTTGTGTGTGTACGTAGTTGGTGTCACTCCATTTGTTTGAGCCGTGAGGCTTTTAAGAAACATGGATATTTTGCTTGGAGTATTGCAAAATGTTTATGCATTTTAAGGTACTCACAAAGCGCCCTGTTTTTGGCAAATATGTACTAACCACATTTTTATTGAATATTAGAATGTTTGTTTTAGGTGCCAGGAAAGTTAAAACTAGTGCTTGATTTTTAGTAATGGAACTGATTGATTGGTGTTTGAATATTTCTTCTCTAGTGCTTATGAGGTTTTGATTTAATGAATATGAACTTGCGATTCTTGAGTTAAATTTAGAGACATGTGAATTTTTAGAAATGTTTTGGTTGAGAAATAGTATTCTATTCTACCGAGTACCAGAGAAGATTTATTCCTTCTCGTGTTTTTAGTTTAAGCTTTATTAAAATGAATTTGTTTTATTTTGTGTCAGTTAATTGGTTTAAGAAAAAGTTATAATTAGATATTATTTTGAGGCAGATCAATCAGTCAGTTCCCTCCACTTCTAACTAATTAATTTTAGTAGTTTTATTTATTTTAGTTTGTCAACGCACCAAGAGAGGTTGAGTAAGCAGTTAATTTTAAAAAATTAATAGTTAACCCCGCAAATTTTATGTCATTGAACAATGCTATTCACAATCAATTGGGGAACACTTAGACCCACTCTTCCTCCCAGATGTTCACAAAACCGCTCAATTTGTCAGAAGATCTATCCATCAAAACGTAAATACAAGTAAAGATTTAACTGAAGCATAAACATCCATTACCTCTTTATAGTGATTTCACTTGAATAAAATACCCGAATTGTGACTAAATAAATAACATAAGCACGATAAAATTTACGACATAGCATATGCTTCTCTAATTTCGAAAAAAAAGGCCGCCTAAAGCAATCAAATTTTGAATAACGTAGTCCTCCACCCGAATATGAGCACCCAATGCCCGAATTTGAATTTCGAATTTGTTTTATCGTTTGTTTCATATTTCATAAAACAAACGAATTTTCTGTAAACAGACTCATTGATTTCAAAGCGAGCAATGGTGTGCGGAATAAAACATTTTTCATTACAGCCTGCGAGACTGTCTATCGAAAATTCTAAAATTATGCTGTTTTTAAATATTTTGTGGTTTTATTGTTGAATCGAATTTGATGTGGCGTAAATGCCAAGAATGTAAAAAGTTAGTATACTATAAAGTAAATACACTAACGTTAATAACAAAAAGACAAAAGTTTTGTAAAGCCCTCTTAGTAAGAAATCTGAACATCGATATGATTGTAAGGTTACCCAATATACAAAGAGCACATAGAGCAAGAGATAAGCATAATGAAACTACTTTATTATGAAATTACTAATATGAAGGAAAGTATGACAAATGCTGAAAATGAACATATAACTGGTGATAGATGAAATTGACGTAACTAAATGTAACCCCACAACTAAGGTTCAGTCATACACAGTTCAGTCTATAGTTCTTTGGCTCAGACTATTAATCGCAGTCTCTCACAGGACTATTAATCACAATTGTCTAGCTAAAATCCTAAATTCTGTGATAGTGGTCGGCATAAACCTTACAGGTCACGTCTGCCCTCATTTATGACTAACTATCCTCGTCCTAGCTTCATCCGTCTGTTCCCTTCCAAGTCTAGGAGTCGTCTACATCTGCTACTCTGCGCTGTGCTCGGTTGGCGGCAGATGACGTCAAACATCACTGGCGGTTCTGATTTCCCACATGATGAACTAAGAAAAGACTGAAAAAAACAAAAAATATTTGTTGTCACTTAATAACTGTATCGATAATTCCAACTTGCTCTGCTGCTTTTAACGTTTACCTAATTTTGTTGTTAGTTAAAGTACCAAGATAGTTATGCTTAATAATTAAATCTAAAAGGACAAAAATAGGCTAGTAGAACTCAGTGCAACAGCAGACTAGTAGATTTTGAGTTCAGAGAGAGAGTGAAAAACCTTAACATACCCCTTTTGGGCGACAGTTAAAATCTGAAATCTTTCTAATTTTTTACGTCTCTTAAAAAAATAGAAAGATTTAGATGAAATTTAATTAGAAGACTTAGATTAGAAAGATTTTTATGAAATGTTCTCTCTTTAAAAAAAGAGAGAGAGAACAGTTCATAAAAATGAGATTTGGATTTATAACTTTCCTTTTCGAGAAATCTACAAAGTTTTGCTCATTAGCAACAAATATAGCTTCCCGATAATGTAGCCAGAATGGTAAATAAAATGCTAAGTATTGCTTTTAAAATTACACTTCAAGCCTTTTAGACTTAAAGCCTATCAATTTATGTTCGTTTCATATAAAATAAACAGCAAAAACTAAATGTTCTGAATACCTGGAGTAGATGGAAAACTACGCACATCGAGTCAATGGCTGCTCTTACAGTGAATGCACTTTTCTTAAATTGGTCAATTTTCCACTCCATTAGGTTCCTGGAATTGTATCTGATTCTCAGTTCTCTCAAAATAATATTTTTGTGAAAAACTAAAACCGGGAATTCGAGCACAATTTTCACTTTGTTGATTTCAATTTGTACTTACTGTATTTTTCGCAAATGTGATTTTTCTATGAATTGTGGAGGACCTTTCATAATTCCTGGCCTCTAATTAGCCCATGAATAAAGTTTGTCTTCAAAATTCTTAATGAGCTACACGCTATGAAGACCTGCTAAGCAAATATTTATAAATGTTTAGTTATGAAACATATTGTTGCGTTATACGGGTTTGTGGATTTGAGAGTATCCGATGAAAACACGATGCAGAACAATAAAAAGCACAATTTATTTACAAGAATCACTATTTACAGCACAGTTCCAAAATTACCTGTAAAAGCGTCGAAAATCTACAATAAATACGCTGAAACAATCCGCAACACAGCTTCAGGCTGTAACAGTAAAGGTAGCTTCACGGCAACACTAAACTTATAATAAACACGGTGGAACAATCACCAATACACTGTCAAGCTATACTGTAAAGGTAGCTTCACGGCAAAGCACTATCTCGATCGCTTTCCGTTCACAAAACTCTCGCGTAGCTTAGCACTCACAGTAAGCGGCTGTTCTCACAATAACGGCTCTCAGAAACGCAGGGGTTTATATAGCTTTTCCTTAGGTTCCACACGTTTCGAGAAATATCTCGACAGGAAGTTATTGTAGAAGCTTCCTGATTGGACCATAAGATAGCGCCAATTTGGTCGCCAAATGGGCGAAAAAGTCGCCAATCTGGCAACCCTCCCATACACTATTTTATGGCAACCTAGTGCTATGCCGGAAAGCTTACATACAGGCGCAACCGCCGAATTTTTCGCAACAATATGCTTCGTTTTCGAAACAACACCAGAAGATAACAGAATATAGTATGAACTACTTTTGTTAAACTTAAGAAAATAAGAAAGTACCATAGTTTTTAAAGTCACGTATAAGTGCTTTAATTATTTGCGAAACCAGCATTAGAAGTCAGCAGAACTTCGAAAGTAAGAAAAAGAAATTAATTTAGAAAAGAAAGGGAAAACATTATTAAAATAAGTTCGTAATATTAATTAAACCATTGCCTTGTAAATTTATTTCAATCTTTGGAGAAGAAAGGAACTTATCAGCTACAAAAAGTTATAAATTGCTTACAATAAACTTAGTAACAATAGATAGTTAAGAATTTGTACTATAAGGCAAAAAATGAAATTTAATAAAAGGCCGGAAAGTAAATAAAAATAAGTTATTCTTTTGTCAAACAAGTAGGTTTATATATATCATATTTCATATTAAATTCATTGTATAGCAGATGAAAAGTTGAATGTAATTGGAAAATTTGCTAATGTGAAACACTAGGTAAGGTTCTTTTAAAATTTCCGAATTATACTCTTGCGAAATGCCCGGCTGCGGTAAGATAGCTTCCCCGCAAAGCGGGATTAGGGCTACCAGAAAGTGGCAAGAAAAGGCAGGGCTGCCAGATTTGGCGCGAAATCTTTCATTTGGCGACATTTGTGGACAAAACATTCCAAAACGAATTCTTACCAATTTTCCTAAGAATGTTCTCGAAGGCAGACCAAAAGCCATATATAGCCTGTCTGTATGCGGAGTAGCAGCGTATCGTGAGAGCATCTTGAGTATGCTGAGTTCAGTAGTAGTGTCTTGAGTTACGAGAGCGACTGACCGATTCAGAACAGGATTTTAGTGCTATACCATGAACCTGTCTTCACAGTTATATCCTGATAACCTGAAGGCTGTGTTTCTGATTGTTTCTGCTCGTTTGTCTAGTTTTTCGACTATAGTAAGCGTCTTTGTAATTGTCATATGTAATACAGACGAATAATTTGTGTTTCGATTTTTCATCAAGTATTGTCATCAACTCCACGAACACGTAGAACGCAAAAATACGTTATCAGATCACTCTAAAGCTTATGGAAAAATATTGTTAAGTGCCACATGATATATTTAAGATTAATTGAATATGATTTTGATATAATTAGTCATAACTTCAAGTATACGAATCAGGAATTGCGAGTTTTCTGTATCGAAATACAAATGTTGCAATGGAAGAAAATCGCGAATTCACGTATACTGGGTGAAAAATGATTTATTATTTGAACAGTCCATTAAGTTTATTAGTTTAGATGATTCTTGCAACCCCGAAATCTTCAAAACTCGCTATTTTCGAGCGACACAATAACTCATGCTAGTTTCCCGTTGCCTAGGGAATTAAGGAATGATTCCGTGATTTTACCTCTTTCAAACAGCGACGGCATTAACTAATCCATGCAACCCAAGACTACCATATTATCGATCAGAAAGAGCCAAAAGAGATTAAATTCAAAAGTCGTTATTTTCAAACGTTTTAATAAGTAAAGGAGATATTAGATTTAAAGTCCCTATAGTAATTCCTTAAGTAATTTGTAAAGTAAGCAAATATTAAATCAAAGGTGGAATGTAACAATGGATAATGGAAAAGCGAAACCTTGCAGCATCAACTTCTTAAAAAACAAAAACTTTTCAAAAGCAACATAAACTTTTGAAGAATTTTTTTTGAAAAGAAACTAGCAGACTCAAATTTGAAAAGCAGTTTAGAGCAGGTTTGGAGAAAATTACATAATTTCTCACAAATAAGAACCTGCTACGTATATAATATTAAAACATTGAGTTAATAAAGTACAATTAAAAACGTTTTTTGATACAAATGCTCTTACTTAAAATAGATATCATAACAAAGGCATTAGAGTCCCGGTGGCGCAGTGGCTAGCGCGTGACGCAGCAGCACTACAGGTCCGGGGTTCGGTCCTCGGGCTGGAGAAGGTTGATTCAGCCTTTCATCATTTGAAAGGGGTCAATGAAATGAGTACCAATTTCGCTTGGAAGCAAAACATCGGGGGTCCTGCGACAGGCTGACTACTTGTCTACGCAAAGATTCACGAGCACCTGGAAGCCTAGGGTCTAGAAAGCAAACATCAGGCCCTGACCCTCTAAGAGCTGCTTATGCCGCCGAATTTAGTTTAATTAAGGCATTAAAAGAAGAAAAATAAATTTACCATACAGTTTAATGGGGAAAATAGATTAAATTATTCTGTTTACAGGTTTATATTACTGATTAAACATTTCTATTAACTCTGTTTACAGTTTAAACTGTGTCTACTTTTTATATCGTGAATAATAAAAGTATTTGGAGCCCATGATGAATTAAAAAAGATGAAGGTTTATATTTTTGATAAATTATTAGAGTTTCTTATTTGGAAGTCTCATGCTTTCCTTTTTTGCAATTTAAAATTATAGATGAATTCTGTAGAGAATTATTTAATCAAATATTCCCATGGGACGACATGATAAATTATTTTTCTCCATTTAGTGCATTAATTAATAAACTTGTTGTATAAATACTTATTGTAGCTTAAAAGCTTGTTGTTTAAAAAAATTTTTAATTGCATATTATTTTCTGCTTTTTAGTCTTAATTACACGCTGTTAATGATGGCATTTTTAATCATTACTAAAACGCAAGCAACAAATTATAGGAAAATTATGAATAAAGCAAAATAATTGAACGCCAATCATAGAATAAAGTCGCTTTAAATGCTCAGTTTCAGAAATCTGATGTAATGACAATTTTACCTAATGAGCAGTTTATTTGAAGCTAAAATAAGAAAATGAATATCCCCAGTTCATCAGTGGGCCAAGATAGCTAACTTCAACTATAAGTGCTCCAAACTGGCAAATTCAAAATGCTTTCCCCCCGTCTGCATCAGACCGCAAACACATTTTAAAAAAAATGAAGAAATCGCTCAATTAAAATTTGTTTATCATTCTTGTTTTAAAACAGAGCAAAGAGTTTCTTTTATAATCATTGAAAATTTCAGATCTGTATATTGGATACATGTTGAGATATTGAAATTTTAAAATTTAAACTTCAGATAGTCTAAAAAATCGAGCTACTTTCAAAAGTTCGCCAAAATTTCAGGAATTAAATTATAATTTAGATAGAAATTTTATTGAAAAGATTTTTTTCCGCTATATTTGCGATTCAAGCAGTAAAATTCTGATATGCTTAATTCGTTCATTAAAAGAAGATATGTCAAGAAAATCATTTCAGCATTAAACGAAAAATTATAAATTGAATTTTGAAAAAAATCGCTTCCCCAGATTTCACTGTCATGAACAAACAGTGTGTGCGTGAAATTTGAACCCGATAGCTTATCACAAAGTAAGTTAAAATTCAATGACGAAATTCTACCCCGTAAAAATGATGATGATGATGAACAGGACCACTTAGAGGAGCAAGAGGAAGCGAGAAAACCAACGATATGAAATTACGCCAAGTTACCAGAAGAGAGTAACCACCTCCTTCGCCAATGGAAGTGGATAACATCATACGTATCCTGGCACCCAAAAAAGTTAAACTCGGATGGTATTGATAATATCGTCATTAGAGAGATACACCGGGAATTTCCAAAATTGCTCTTCGGGGTCATTTCAGCTTGCTGGAAACATCAGCACTTTCTTCAAAATATGAAGTTGGCAGAAGTGGAGTTATGTCTAAAATCTGGCAAAACTTCTGCAGTTCTTTCATCTTACACGCCAGTCAGTCTATTGCCAGCACTCGGTAAGGTACTGGAAAGAGTAAATCTTTTCAGACTTAACTTCTTTGTATTAACGGACCAAGGCGCTGCACCCCAACCAGTATGGATTCCGAATGGGCAATTCAACCGAGCATGCCATTAAAGACTTAATGGCCATTGTCCAACATAACAAGGATTAATGACTTGCTTTCACTGGCAATAGCCATTGATATCAAGGGAACGTTCGACTCCCTTTGGTCAGACGTAATATATTTGCTGCGCAACGTGATCGGCCTCACAACCATTATTACCATCCTTCGATCGTACCTTCAAGATCGAAGTGTACAGGAAACATTAGACAGTGGCTTTCATGTCAAAAATAGCTTTAGAGGATGACCTAGGTGGTCATGCCTAGGACCAACCCTGTGAAATATAGTGGCAAAGTCGGCATTTCATCAGTTCGACAACGTAGATTATGCTCGAATGCCTACGGGACGATTTTATGCTATGTGTGGAAGGAAAAAGCAAGCTCGAAATGAGATCTCATTACTTTCTCGATCTATTCTCCCAATAGCCCGGAGCAGGAAGCTTCAGATTTCGGCGCAGAAAACTAAAGCTTTACTCATAGGACGCAGCAGGCAGTTTAGACACAACGCAAGTGCTAAACTCCATAGGATACCGGTAAAATGTTTTTCCCAATCGAAGTATCTCGGGCTCATATTCAACAACAGACTTTCTTGGATGCCACGTATCAGGAACATTAGGACTATAATTAGCATCCTAAGCATCAACATGAGAAGAATGACTTCACTAAATGGGGTACCTCATCTAACCTGCTAAAAATTAGGCTTAGAACCATCACAGAAAGAGTAATGACTTAGGGAGCTGCAGTCTGGGGTGCTGAACTTACCTCTCACATGAGAAGATCCCTGCTCTCTATTCAGAGGGAGCAACTTCTCCAAATATGCAGGGCCTATCGCACCACGTCAACACTAGCCCTACAATTACTGGCAGGAATTCCTTTTCTAGGTTTAGCAGTTGAAAGGGAGACAGCTGTCGTAAGGGTTCCAGGTTGGGTCAAACTTAAACACTCTGGGGTCATAGTTATTACCACTTGGATTGCGAGGAGCAAACCATTTGCAATAACTTTCATCCAGCTGGTTTTAGTCTCTCCGAAGGTATCAGCATAACCGGCATAATCGCATAATCGGCATAATCAATCAGCATAATCGGCGAAGCCAAGCAAGGGCCTAAAGTATGGCCGAGCGTGGTAGCTAAGAGATAACGTAGCCAAAAGGCAAACCCGCGCTAGTCTGGAAAATCAGACTCTCTCTCTCGAAGTCGGCGAAACATCGACTTAAATAGTACTTTCATTTGCATTAACTGACTTTCGGAAATTACGTTCTGGTAGGAAATTGTAAGCTGAAATTAGAATAAATAGGAAAGAGGCATAACTTAAAATAACGGTTAATAAACTTAGGATACACCTTACAACACATTTGAAAACTTAGAATTTAGGGTTAAATTACTTTAGAGGCTCTTCATTAAAAGATATTGTCATTAACTTTGAAATACACTCACGTTTGTGAAAATTGCAACACCATGAAGAACTTACGCGAGTGAGCTGAAATTTTCAGGAAATGCAAAGTAGCGCATGATATGCAAATGATTAGAATTGCAAATCCGTAGCGCATGCGTATGCTGAGCAGCGCCCTCTGAACGGCTGATGGATCCGAATAAATAGACGGCTGTAGCGAGGCGTGTATGGTTATCGGTGGTTATCTGCTAGTGGTAAACGTTAACTCAATCTGTACTTATGCCTCGTCGACGAAAGAGAGCGAGATTTGAACAACTTACAGAGTTTGAACGAGAGAGAATCATCGGCCTTCGTGAAGCTGGATTGTCGTATCGTGCAGTAGCCTCTCGTGTGCAGCGTAACAGCAGCACAGTGATGCGCGTTTGGAAGCAGTGGACGGACGAGTGTCGGACAACTCGGAAATCCGGGAGTGGACCCCGAAATGTGACGTCAGCTCGCGATGATAGACACCTGGTCCGCATGGCGCGGACGGACCGTACAGCTTCCTCTAGACAATTGGCAGCACTGTGGTCAATAGCTACAGGTGTTTCATTGTGTGCTTCATCAATTCGTAGACGTCTGCTGCAGTGTGGACTGCGCGCACGGACTCCTTTATACAGGATCCCCCTAACGCACGACCATCGCCGCCTGCGGCTACAATGGGCCAATCAGCATAGAGACTGGCGTGCTGATTGGCAGCATGTCGTGTTTTCTGACGAATCCCGCTTTAATTTGTGGTACCATGATGGCCGCATTCGTGTCAGACGCTATGCCGGTGAACGCCACCTTCCGGAGTGCATTATCGAACGCCACAGTGGACGAACACCCGGAGTTATGGTCTGGGGCGCCATAGCATATCATAGACGATCTCAATTGCTACGAATTGTGGGCAATCTGAACAGCAACCGGTATATCCGTGAAGTTCTACAGCCCGAAGCTGTTCCCTTCCTTCAAAGCTTGCCAGGCGCTGTATTTCAACAGGACAATGCCCGCCCTCATACTGCTCGGATTGTTAAATCCTTCTTTGCAGCGCAGCAGGTACAGCTTCTTCCTTGGCCTGCGTGTTCCCCGGATATGTCGCCAATTGCACATGTGTGGGATGTCATTGGTCGGCGTCTTGCTCGTGATCCTCGTCCTGTTGCGTCTGCAGACGAACTTTGGGTACGCGTACAAACGATATGGAATGCTCTTCCTCAGTCAGACATTCAAACTTTGTTTGACTCCATGCCACGTCGTGTAGCAGCACTTATTGCGGCGCGTGGTGGCCACATAAAATACTGATTCTGATCTCTTGTTCTTGTTTGTTTGCTTTGAACATTTAATCATTTATTTGTACCACTACCACTCAACTGTGTATTAAATTGCATTCAATTATGACGATTCCTTCTTGGTGTTGCAATTTTCACAAACGGGAGTGTATATTGTTTATCAAAGAATATCATCTTGTTATGAAAGAAATGAGCATTGATTTCATGCAGCTTCATTAATGAAATTCCTCAAAGATATTTATTTCTAGTCATGCTTTAACATCCAATTTATATTTTTAAGAGTATAAGGATAATGCCACGCAAAGCATGTTTCACTTAATAAATAGGAAGACAGAAAGTACAAGATGCTCGAAAATTAAAGACAAATGAAAAAAGGAGCTCGAGAGGGCTCATTGTTGCTGACTTCTGAATGTAGGCAACCTGTTTGAAATTTACGCAAATTTTTTATATATGAGGGATTCGTTAAGTCTCCTCCCCATCTGACAGCTGGTACAACAAGAAAAATTTTATCGATTTGAGGAATTTAGAAAAATACCGCTGAAATGTTATTTCAAGAATAAAATAGAATTCATCTTCGTTCCAGAGAGCTCTTGAAGTTTACATACTTACGAAATTCCCTAATAACTGATTCATAATTTCCTATCCGAGGGGAAAAATAAAAGGGAAGGCAAAGCATTCTGTAAATGAAAAGAAAATAGACAATTTTTAGGTTGTCATGTATCGTTTAGATGTCTTATTCTTTATCTTCTTTTCTCCAGATGTTTGCGCCAAGAATGGTCTTATGCCGGAAACTGTATTGTAAATTTTTGCCAGGTATTGTTATTTCTGACAAACTGTCTTTTTTCAGTTACATTAACTAAATATTTCAAGGAAGAATAGTACATTTCTACATAATATATAGATGAGATTTCTGATAACATGAACATCTGTTAGAAAATGCTCTTGAAATATTATTAGCTTTTTCAGAAATGTAATACTGATTTTTTTTTCTTTTTCTTTTTTTGTAATTTTGAAAGCGATAAAAGTAAAACAATGAAATATAAAAAGAAACAGAATTTCACTTTCTTATTTTAATACATTTTGAGGCAACGTTAATTTTTTAAATTCAAAATATTCCGATACAATGTTTCTATCAACATTTCTTTAACAAGTTTTATCCTTTTAGCAAATTTTATCTTTAGTGTAAATTCTAAATAAATAAACGATCTTTAACTTTTATTAAGGAAGAAAACTGAATAAAAATTGAATAAAAGTCATTTATAATTAATAAAAGTACATAATTTTAATATCAATTAACTTCCAGATATTACTTTATGAACAAGATTCCTCATAACGTGCACATGGTGCATAAATAATATTTACTGATACAGGAAAGTATTTAATGTTTTGTTACCGCCCATATCAAAATGCTACTACTAATACAAATATGATCAAACTTTGATTCATATTTTTGGGTCATTATGTATTTCGTTTGCTTACTCCCTCTTCTAAAAATGAGTCTTCTTTCTGAACTCTGAATTAAGGATTTGAAATTCTTATGATATGGTTTCTGCATCGAGTTCAGTAAATTTCTCAATGTAAGGTATGAAATACTTTCTTAGATTAGCTAAAACTTCTATGGACAGGCGTCAGTGAAATCTACAGAAAAATCTGAGAATTAAATACATATGAGGAAAAATAAATTCATTTACATCTTTCAATCTCTCTATCCTGCTGGTTTTGATAACTTAATCCGTATATTCTTCAGACTCTTTGAAACTATTTTTCCTGCCTTAGCATGATTTCTTCTAGACGTGCTTCTTTCATTTAGTCTGCTTCCATCTCTTTACCTTTACGAAATAATGTATACTACACTGATTATCATAAATTAAAGAAAAATCACTAAAATAGCGATAACTTTCTCAAATATAAGCCAAACCATGTAAAACTTGAATATGTTGCCAAGTAAGAGCAGCTGAGTAAAACTGCAATATGCAAATTAGTGGCGCTGCACTTGGTATACTTCATCTGCGAGGAGCATGAAAGTCCACGTTTCAGAGCAAGCCCACATATTTCACTGTGATAGTGACATCAGAAATCTGAGATAGCCAATTCGTAACAATGACCTCAAGGCACCATTTGCCTGCAGATCTACGATGGAAAGCGATTGGGAAACTAGAAGCAGGACAAAATCAAACAGATGTGGCAAGATGGCCAAATGTGAGTCTCTGTGATTCATAGACTTTGGAGGTAATTTTAAACCACAGATTCGGCATCTAGGAAGTTCAGCCAAGGACGGTCAACTGCTACGACGAGCGCCGACGACCGATATTTGACATTACGTGCACGCAGGAATAGAACCGATACTCCGACTCTTCTTAGATCCTCCCTTGCTGCAGCCACCGTAAGGTTGATGTCAGCGTCAACTGTGCGTAGAAGACTTCATGAAGATGGTCTGCATACGAGGCGACCAGTCATTTGCATGCAGCTAACGTGACGCCATAGGAGGGACCGTTTGCAGTGGGCACGATACCATATCCACCGGACGCGTGATCAATGAAGGGCTGTTCTCTTTACGGATGAGTCCAGGTTTAGTCTAGAAAGCGATAGTAGGCGTTATTTGATATGGAGAGAACCTGGAACTCGTTATCATCCGTCAATGGTAATGAGAGTAATGAGGTAAATGAGAATAAATTATCTGTTGATAGTTAGTGCATCGTTATGAAAAGCCAATATTTACTTAGCAATTAGATAAAGGGTGTATAGTTTTATACCATGCAACGTTTTTATGCAAATATTCAATATAATTGAATAGCTGAAGGCTTGGTAGCTTCAGAATATGACTCATGCATCTTAAGAAAATTATATCTCCTAGGAATATGATATGTCTCTCAGAGTTTAGCAGATAAAATGGATAGACATAATATGAAATTTGAATTCATTTATATATAATTCCAATATCCAAGCAAATCTGTAGAAATAAATTAAACGGTTAAAAAATTAATTCTAGTTAGCCTCTAACATATTACGCTCTAGGTGTAACCCAAAATGTGTGATTAAAATTAATAAATTTTTAATGCAGTTAACATATAAAATTGAAATAAATGAGAAAATAATAAATCTGAAAGAATTTTGTATTGATTCCCCCCAAAATAACTGTTTTAAAGCTCATCGATTGGCGGAGATATTCCAATTTCAATGATTGAGTTGCTTATCACTAGAAATGGCCCAAGGGTAATAGAAAAGCATTCTATAATAAGATACTACACGAACATTCATTAAACTAAATGGGAAAGTTATATATTAGGGTGGGCCGAAAAAACACCGTTTACGGTATATCCCTCCCACAATTCCATCGTGGTGTAATGGTCAACACACTCGGCGTGTATTCGATTGGTACGAGGTTCGAGTCCCGGCGAGGACATTACGCATTTTCCCTGTCTTCTTCTTCGGGAAGAAACTAATGTCTCTACAGTGGCACCCGAACTACAAATGGTGATGTATAATGATTCTTAACTACCAAGATTTGGCAATTGGGTCCCTTAATTCCCAATCGCCTTTTAAAAGAGGGAGTATATAAGGTGTTTCTCCCGCCTTCTTAGCGTACCTTCATGGTATAATAGTCAGCACACTCGGCGCGTATTCGTGAGGTCCAACATTCGAGTCCCGGTGAGGGCATTGTTCATTTTTCGAAAACCTAATGTCTCTATAGTGGCGCCCGAAGTAAAAACGATTGTGAATGATGATTCTCCATCACCAGGATTTGGTGATTGGATCCCCTAATCCTCAGTTGCCCATTAAAAGGAGGAGTATATAAGGTATTTTTTCTGCCTTCTTAGCATGCCAGCGCTAGTGGTGTAATGGTCAGCTAAATCTTGCTTATATTTTGTTATCCACATACCCCAGAAAAGCTGTTTTATTAAAAAGCTATTTCAAATAATATTATATCTTTCGTTCTCGCCTCGAACTCAAAGTTCTAAAAAAATTAATTGAATAATTCATAAACTCACTAATATAAAAACACTGTAGATTCTAATGAGAATTTTGGTGCAGGAGGAACATGAAAGAAGGTTAAATCCTTAATTTTATTTTTGTTTGTGCATACAGCTCAGAAAATGCAATTTTTTGCAAATTTAGTAATATGTCGTAATTTTCGCTATAAACCTTTTTAAATGGTGAGTATATAGTACGACTAACTATTATGTGCCCATGCATGGAATAACTGATTTAGACAGTTCTCGAGTCGTTGACAGAAACAAAATAAGAAGAGCAAAACTCGTAATAACTGAAATAATTTACAGAATCACTCTATTAAGGAAGCACTGTATGGCCTGTACTTTATAATTAAAAAAAATTATTCAAAACCTTTTCAAAGAACTAAAAAAAAAGAGAACCATAAATTCTCCCATACGGAAATACATCAGCTAAGTTTCTTCCTCTACAGGACTTGCTAAAGATTTAGCTTCGACCATAAATTCTCATCTGACTACGCGTGATATTTCTCTTGAAGAACTTAATATGAACAATGGAACGTAATTCATACTTGTTTGAAAATTGGTATTACCCACCACATCAAAATTCCCCGTTGGAAGACCACTGGAGTGGCTATGTCTCCTCTATTTCAGCGAACTGCAGTTCCGTCACCTATTTCATCACTTGGATAGTGTTACGACAGGCCAAGATCCTTCAACGGACTGATCAAGAAAAATCTCGCTAATGCTTTCTTTGCACATCCCGAGAAAATTTATCTTTTCAACGATTGTGATTGAAAGAAGACGCATCTGAGAGCTGGAGTTGGGCGGATTCTATAACGCTCCATCACTCTCCAAGAGAAAGACTATTCGACTATTAAACTATAAATGCCATATCTCTTCTTCTTCACCTCCCTCCCAACGGCCAAACAGTAAAGTCGCTGAACATCGGTTCGGCGTGATAATCTTGGCAAACAGGCTGGCTGCATGGCCATTTTTGTGTTTTTTTCCTTGTGTAACGTGTATACGAGCCAGTTTCCTTTAAAAAGTTCTCCCCAGAGGCATCATCTAGGGAATCAGCCTCGGAGTGCTTTGTCATAATCAAATGAACCAAATCAAACTATACTTCACTACTCAGGAACATTATGGATGAGGACATAAAAAAATCTATTAAAGACTCAGCAATTGGATTTAGAAAGCTTACCTTGAAATATCCAACTGTAGAACGATGTGTGCAACTTGTGGGCGAAGCATCTAAAAATGGGTATGCGCTGACGCAAAAGGTGACTTGATTATTGCGGCTTTCTTATCAAGATACATTGTAACACCATTTTGCCAAAAATTTAATTTTAAGGCACAGCATTTTGAACAAAAAATTGCAAATAACAAATATACTCATCGTTTGTTTACTCAAAAGAAAAAGTAAAATTATCGGAAATCACAGGTTATTCCAATTTTTAGAAAACGTTTTCCGTTCTGAGTTTTTTGCTCAACAAATAAATAATTTTACATACAGCTGTCCAACTTTCCACGTGTTCTTCATGCCCCAAAATCACTTTAGGAGCAACTGCATATCGATAGCATTGGCCTTAGTAATTACAAAAATGTCACGAAAAACAGCATTTCGTTATTTTTGAAAACTATTAGTGGGATAACTGAACGGAAGATGCATTTTCATTTGTTTTCTTTTGCACAGCTAGATGATAGGCAGCTTTATCAGTATATAGTTACAGAAAAATTAGCTAAAACTAAAAATTGAGTCTTTTCGACCCATTCTGTTACACATCTTTTGCGTATTTAAAAAGTAAAAAAACATGTAATGCGATTCTGTGAAAATATTTAATGATTTTAATTAGATATAGCATGAATTAAATGCATTTTTATTTAAATCAGTCATATTAAATAGTAAAAACATAATATTTTTAAAAACTGCATTTATTACTTTTAA
Organism: Stegodyphus mimosarum; assembly: GCA_000611955.2. Classification (NCBI taxonomy): domain Eukaryota; kingdom Metazoa; phylum Arthropoda; class Arachnida; order Araneae; family Eresidae; genus Stegodyphus; species Stegodyphus mimosarum. The sequence continues at coordinate 64,334 of KK115408.1, forward strand.
ATAGTTGTTTTTTTTAATTAATTAGAGGCAGATTAAATACGAAAGAATAATAGCTTATGCTTTCCCGAACTGCATTAGAAAATGCCACAGAATCATGTTTAGAGCCCCCAGAATCCTGTCGAAATAATAATCATCATCATCTTAAAATTCGATTACAAATGGGAATTCAGAGGCTTCTTTTTTACCTTCACTGCAAAGAATTCATTAATCAGGATAATGCGCACAGAAAACTAATTTCTCGCCAACTTTAAGAATTAAAATAAAATTTTCGCATATTTATTAAGTATACATTTTAAAATGTATACTTATTCAGTGAGTCACTGAATTAGTATACATTTTTAAAATCATTTAGGAAACGGTTTATAAATTTGAAACAACGTTAAACGTGAAGATTAGGGCAGTGTTAAATTTCATTAAATCGACAAGATATTGTCTAAATTCACAAAATGTAAAATAAGTAGATTTCTTAAATATTCTCATAAAACCAAGTTACCATTTCAAATAATTTAAATTTTCACTTCCTGTAATAGTGTTTTATTTTCATTTTTTGTGGATTGAAAGCTTAAATTTCTGCTTTATAATTGCTCATAAGCTGTAGCAACTCTTCGTAGTAGAAAATGCCGCTGATTCTTTGCCTTTGAAACGCAATCGAAGTTACGTCAACAAGTCATCTACCGCAGCCATTTAATTTCAAACCATAGCACCAATGTTGTCCAAGTGAACAAAATTGCTGAGTGCTACTATTTCGTTTATGGGTTTCCTTTCACCGACTGGCTGGCTGCAAAGAAATTTCATGGTTTTCTTTATCTGTAATGAAAAAACGATCCAATTTTCCTTCGAAGGCCTTCCAGAAAATTTTTAGAGAATGATGGACCTGATCATCATATGAATAATTTTTGCAGCTATCCAAATCGATTAGGTAAGATCTAGAAGTTGCTACCAGTATGTATGTACATTATTTATATGATAAGTAATACTACATAAAGGTTACAACACTTTATGAAAAATTAAATCCATCAGTGAAAACGCATTATAAAGAGTCAACTTATAAGGTATTTCTCCCGCTTTCTTAGCATGACTTTTTGGTGCAATGGTCAGCACAATAGACTCGTATTCGAGAGGTCCAAAGTTCTAGTCTCGGTGAGGGCATTGCTCATTTTTCACTTCCCCAACATCAAAAAATCGTAATGCCTCTGTAATGATTTTAAGTTCACTAACGTTTATTTTATTTTAAAACTTTACTATCATCTCTTATTTTCCATTTCCGGCCAGAATTAACGCGTGAATATGTTTATGCAAATTGTACTTGCTAACGCTTAAGTATTTAAGTTGTGGCTTTTTGCCAAGAGGTAGAAGGAGAGAGAGCCCTCTTGCTACGAGGCTTCACGCGAGCTTGCCATCAGTTACTGTCCGTCTTTAAGGCCAGAGATTTTAATACTCTTACATGTTAAAGACGTACTGTAACTTTCCGCAGTTTGCGTATTCCATTTCCGGCCAGAATTAACGCGTGAATATGTTTATGCAAATTGTACTTGCTAACGCTTAAGTATTTAAGTTGTGGCTTTTTGCCAAGAGGTAGAAGGAGAGAGAGCCCTCTTGCTACGAGGCTTCACGCGAGCTTGCCATCAGTTACTGTCCGTCTTTAAGGCCAGAGATTTTAATACTCTTACATGTTAAAGACGTACTGTAACTTTCCGCAGTTTGCGTACTACAGACGTAGCAATTTAAAAGGCCAGTCTTAGTATTAGTCATCTTTGTAAAATATTAAAAGTTAGCTCTTATTTAAATTTTAGGTAGTTAGTAGTCTTATATTCTTTTACATTGAGACCGCAAGTAGTTGGTCTTTGTATTTCGAAGTGAGGGAACAGGTGTAAAATCGAGAAGCAAATAAAAGGGTAATTTTAACCCTTCTTATCTTTGTTGAATCTTCTACCACACGCACGAATATAGCTTTTACTAAGCTCCCTGTTCCTACTCAGGACTCCAGTTATGTTTGCAAAATCAACTAGAAGAAACAGTAGTCCTGATAACCCTTTGAGCAACATAAGAATTAATGTAATTTTTAACAGTGAGAAGTATGCAGCTCTCACCAGAAAATATTCATCTCAGTTTCTAAACTTTTTAAAAGATGGTATGCAAATAACTCATTTAAATTTAGAAAATTCAATATGAAAAAATTTTATTCGCAATTTTAGCTATCAGCTGAATATTTTGAAAACAGGTCAGAAAGTCTATTTACAAGGAATAATAAATTTTAAAAAGAGCCTTAGGGGAATTTTATTTTCTTAACTCATTTCTTAAAACTTAATTAGTTTTTTTAATTCATCAAAATTACGTCAAATTTCTAATTAGTTTTAAACAATTTTCTGATAAAAATATAAAAATAAAACTGCCTAAAAGTAATATGAAATTAAAAAATAATAATAAACTACGTGTTTCATTAAAGTAGGAGAACATTTTAAGGAAAGCAGAAAAACTTAAACGAAAACGAGACATTAAATATTATTTAACAGTGCCATGTAACTTTCGAAAAAAATCCTTTATATACTGAAGCTGTTATTTTTAGTGTATTAAAAATTCTTTTTTCAAAGTTTGTTATTCACTAACGACTCAGACTTATAGTTCTCATTTTTATACATTATGTTCCGGATTTTGCTATAAACTGCTCTCAGCACGCTAAAGTAACTTCTTTAATTCTTTTAGGTATTTGTTGTGATTACTCATTACGCAAAAAATACGGAAATCAAATTATTAAATATCTCAGAGTTTCTTTTTGTATAATACATAAGATTTGTTAATACACATTTAAATTAAGATTTCATGAAAAGGAACAAGACTATGAAAAAAAGCTTTACTTAAAAAATAATCTTGCAAAAAAGTAATTCTAGTGAATAAATATGAATAATGGTATAAAATGTGTTACAATATTTTGAAACAACAGTATTGCTTTTGCTGTTACAAGCTACTATTGCTCTTGTTCATTTGTAAATTAGCGTTCGAGTCACTGTAATCATTGTTCAGTTTTAAAGTATTAAGAGTAAAATTATCGAAACGGATAACGTAATGATAATATGTAATGCTTATACGTTTTGTAAATCTATTACGGATTATATTTAATTTATTCTAACATTGCACATTAAAATCCCATTTCAAAGTACTATTTCAGTTATTTAATAAATCTGAATATTGCATAGAATGTAAAACATACAATGTAGGCTGCTTTTGAGAAAGAGAGACGGGTAATATGACAATAAAACTCAACTAAGGAAAATTATTTTTATGTGAGAGAATTGTTCTTTCTTTCAAAATCTGTTAAGAATGTGAGATTTGTGTGTAGTAGTTTTGCATGGAAAACACAAACTAATTTACAGCTCTACCTTAATAGTATGAGATTGAACTTCAGTCCGAAGCCCTCTATTCCTGTCTTCATTTCATCAGCATTTATTACAGATCCCTTCTTCACATCAGGGCAGTTTTGCTTCGATTGTGGGCTTCATTTCGACGTAATTTGCGGTAATCATTCACATAATTGCTTGCGGATCTTCTTTCATCTTCCTGTTTATATTCGTTACTTGTTAATGACATCTGGACTGGATATTGTGGCCACGAACTAAGTAAGATCTATGTCAATTTTCTTCCTGAAACGCTTCCGTAGTGTTTGTAAGAGCAAAGGTTTAATTGACGGATCATATCTGATGCATTTAAGAATTATTATTATTATTATTAATATTATTATTATTATGACTATTATGAGTATTAGTAGTAGTATTCGATGTATTTAAGGATTATGGCAACGTGGGACCAAGATCATCACCAACGCATTCTAACAGCTAATGCTTATATATTCATGAAGCTAAAACGCATTCCTGTAACATTATCCAGGTCTTTTTTGTTCATGCGACTTCACAGAGAAGCAAATGCATTCCCAAGGCAGGCCTCCTGAGACTCGGGAGCTGAGGTTCAAGATAGTGGACGGCGTGGGACATGCTTACCTGTGTTAGGAACCAGTTAACCCCGTTCTCCGTCACCTGGCACTCGTTTATATTTGTTGAAAGACATCAAAATTCTGACACCCGTTATTGAGAGTTATGGATTTCTAAAGGGAGGTGTAACGTAGCATATCTCCAATGGTGCACCCTGGGTTATGCTAAATCTGCTACAGCTCTCACGAAATGGCTAATTTATACTCTCCTACGTGTTCTCTTTGTATGACTGAACAAGATATGACTCTTCTATATTTGGACGAGTGCCCTGCACTATATGCTTTTCCTTGTGCTGCGAAATATTAAAGAACCCATTATCTTCTGGCTTAGTGACCAAACGACAGGCATTTGATAAATGAAATAAATGTATTTCTAAAGATGTCTGCAATAAATAAGCGAAATAAGCGCAAGACTAAATTGGCAATTAATTGCAAAAATAGTAGCACGGAACGAAATTAACAGCTTATGCAATAACTCAAGTAGCAGCAAAGAGCTCAAGAAGGCAAGAAAAATTGCTTTAAAACTCAAGACGTAACATCTTCACATAACAAACTCTAAAAACGAATTTCCCATTTTACTGAGGTAGTTCTTTGAATTCAATTATTCTTTGAAATAGCTAAGGACTCAGATCTTGGATACTGACTCTGTGGTTCTCTGAGCTGTTTTTATAGAGTTGTCTGGTTTCCTGAAAACTTGGATGCACAGCTAGGAAGAGCAGCTTTCCAGCAAATTAAGTAAGCACAGAGCTTAATTACCGAACCAGCGGAAAGGGACAGTTCAACCTCAAGGCTGGTAATTATAATCGGTACAAGAGAGTTTACACATCAGAAGAGAGAGTCTAAACATCATTTGTGGGAGATGTGCGGCATCCTCGAGAAATGTTTACTAAGAACAAACGCTGAATGTTATTTAATGGCATGGTTATAAAACCTGTATGATCAAGGCCCCAAACTGAAGCACCCTAAGCTATGATTTTTTTTACTATATAGATGTACCATATTTTAAGGAGAGAGGACGCAGTGCTCCAATTTGTAAATACAGCTCTAAAAACTGTGTTAGTGATGATGTATATAAGGCAGCCATAATAATCTAGAATATATGTGATTCTGTTGAAAAGATTTAAAGAAGCTTCTGCATTAATTTCTAATGAGCTACGAGATGGTGCAGTAAATATCATCAGACAATCATCTGCGGAACCTTGCAGTCATATTTGTTGAATATATTACAAGGGAAAAGAGCCGAATTTTCCATTAAATTTCAAAAGGCTGGACCCAAACATAAGACCTGCGGGCAGTCTTTTGTAATTTGTTTGCATAAATGTTTCTCCCCAGAGGTGATTTGAACCTTTCTTATCTATATGAACAATATATACAGCTATATACACTAACATCACTTAAAATAACGGCAAGGGAACGATCCGCAAGTAATTCAACGAATTTCAGAAGATAGGAAATATTTAAAAAATCAGTCTACAAGGAATGCCCTGATCATTGGATATGCAAAGTTACAAAATTTAGTATAGCTTCTCGAACTCTATGATTAAAACAGTCGAATTATCTCTGTTCAGATTATTCCGAAGGTTATGAGGTATTTCTCCCGCTTTCTTTGCATGCTTTCGTGGTGTAGTGGTCAACAGACTCGACGCTTAAACGAGAGGTCCGTGGTTCGGTTCCCGGCGAAGGCGTTGCTCATTTTTCATCTTTCCTGCTTCCGAAATAACCTAATGTCTCTACAAGGTTTATATCAACTAGCAAGAAGCAGAAACAGTGACAAATAATTAAGGGCATTTATTAAGACCAACTGTTTGGAACAAATTGATAATGATTCTGAATATGGCATTATACATTATATATCATTATATACATGTATATTATATAACGTATACATTTTAGAATAAATTAAAAGTTAGCTTTATGGTATTTTCTTAATTTAAGGAAGGAGGTTTACACTACAACGCTTAACTGCCTATTAAATAAATATTAATTTTGCATTCACCTGCTTATGAGACTACAGACCTATGACGAAATGTTCTTTTTAGGAGAATGACTTGAATTTCATACCCGTCTTTAAGATTTCATTTCCAGTATTTTCTTTCTTCGAGCAACCTATTAAACGGAAGAAAATCGAAATATTTATTAAACCAGAAGATGAATATAATGTTTGTGAGACAAGCTATAATTGTGGCATCATTAAATGTAACCAGAAAATATAAAAGAAAAAACATAGAAGAGTCATATCTTGTATTTAGATAGATATATATATATTTAGATAGACTGGCAGCGAATTACAGCTATATCCAAAATGATAACTGAAATTTGAGATAGCTTTATTTAAAATAAAATATGAAAGGAAGGCACACTTGGTGCTTACAATTCAGACAATCACTTGTGGTGAGATTAACATAAAGTAACATTGAGTCTAATGTAAAATTTAATTTAAATGAGCTAGCAGTCAGAAGCTATGCAGATCGATTAACGCAAAGTTGGCTCAGAACTTAACTGGTTTGTATATTCGACAATCGGCAGTTATAATGCAATTAAATCATAAAAATTACATATCTTATATGATATAGCAATCTGGTAACATGGTGTCCATAGGCAGAACACGCTCTGTCTTAGAATCTAAAAACCTCACTTTAGATACAGGCGAACTAATTTGCATTATGACGGGAAAACTGAAGGGAGAAGTGACAGTTAAGACATCAAAACATGAAATAGCTGGTTAATTAACATAAAGGAACCTTACGTAGTTAACAATCAAATTTGAAATTTGCATGATGATGTACGGAAACGGATAAAGCAATAGCTGTCAGCTTTTATCCATTCCCCTTACCAAGAGCCAACCCCCGCATAAAGTTTATTTTTGAAACTAAAACATGCTTTGTAAATAATTACCCTTTCTTAGACGTAATTTTGTATTATGAGGCATTTCGCAAGTCTGTTTTTGTTAATCGAAATGATGTCTCGTCTAGTTGAGGGAAATAATATTCATCATCTTTTTTGGAAAAAAAACATATAATGTCAAAGCAATTCTCAAAATGAAAGAAAGGTACAGTACATTTCTCATTAAAATTAGAACGTTAGACTCTGTAGTTTTTGCCATTCCCTACTACAATCTTCCTTTTTAAAACTAAACAGTAATCTCTGAATTACAAATAAAGTTAAAAATTGAACTTTTGGAAATTTTTCCGTAAGAGGGCAATAAGCGTTATCTACTGAAAAATAACTGCACAAGCGTTGCATATAAGTCACCGTTAAATTCTGACCCCTTGTAACCGCGTTCCTATTGTCTAAGTAAAGTGTTTTAAAAATAAATGGTAATACAACTAAGGAATATCTTAATGCTTTCTGGGATCGATATTACTTATTAACTCTGATTAAAGTATTTCAGACGATGCTGTATAATGTATATTAATCCAAACAACTCTTTTTCCAAGAGTATTTTTCAGGTTCTTCCTATATCTTCTATTAATGATGTACTTCTTCTTAATATAATAATAATAATAATTTCTAGAAATCATGGACCACCATTCGAAAATCTGAACATTTGTGTACAGAAAAACTTCCATCCGTACTAAATGATTCTAAATGTAAATATTTATCACCATTGTCCAATTTATTTATATTAAATATTACAAAAACTAAAAACTAATTCTTGTTAGTCCAAAGGGATTTAGTCCCGAAGGACTATTACTTTCGTTTTGCGATTTTGCGTCGGAAACACAAAAACGGCGTATCACTTTTCAAATTGTTGCCACTAAATGTTATCGCTCTGCATTAAATTTTAAAAAATGAAAAATCTGCATAAATGTATGCATGTTTCTCGCATTGTGATAAAACCTAGAGCCATCGAATTTTGAATGACGTAATCCTACTGCGAATATGGGCATCTGGAAGCCCTAATTTTGAATTTGAAATTTGCTTTATTATCGATTTTATGTTTTGTAACATTTCAACGAATTTCTGATTAACAAACTAATTGATTTCAAAGCGAGCAATGGCAACACTGTACGGAAAAAGAAAAACATTTTTATCTCCAGCGCACGAGACTTACGGAAATTCTAAAGACATGTTCATTTTAAAATGATTTTGCGATATTGATTTTGAACTGAATTTTATGGTTTGAGTACCTAGTACATGATATTTAATAAAAAAAGGTAGCACACGAAACGTTAAAAAAACGCGCCTTTGGACGTAATTTAAAATCTGAAATCTTTCAGATTTTTTATTGCTATTTTTTTCACTATCTCCATTAAAATATAAACTATTCATTTTAAAGAATTTAATACATTATAGTGGACGGCTTTACGTCTTATGCATATTGCAACAACGTTAACAAATTGCTTTAAATTGTGCTTAAATTTGCTCCGGAGAAACACTATTGTTACGTGTCAGATTTGCGACTCTCACGTCACTGCTTTCAAGAAAAATAGACTACTTGTTATCTCTGTCAAAAGTTTGAATCATCTTTGTTGCTGTTTCTAAAAATATGAGTTTCCATGGCAACTTAAAAAATAATGCTCTCTAAATGCATTAAACGTCAAAACACAAAAGCTTTTGCTTACGCTGCTTTTGTTTTCATTGTTTAGAAGGCAAAAGAAACTTATGTAAAGTACTTTATGGAATTTTTATTGGTATGCTAAGTTAAACAATAATAATTGGCATAATTCTATTAGTTTTGATTCAGATATAAAAAGAAAAATTGTTGATGTAGTTTGAAAAAAGTAAGGCATAATCTATCCTTCGCCTCATGGCGCAGTATTTAATAAAATATCGCTTTTTGAACGTCTTTTTGGCACAAATATTTGAAATAGGCCCACATGAATATTTTAAAACTATTAATAAGCTCTGGAAGGGTATTCTGTAAAAATATATGTGAGTTTATGTATATATAATCAACGGACAGTAATTAAATCACAAATTAAATCAAGAAAGTAGTTCACTGTCCGTTCAGTAGTACACATATTGAAAAAGATCAATGCTATAAAAATAACATTGTAGAGACGTTAGGGTTTTTGATGCTAATACTGAGGAACGTGAATAATGAGCAATGCCCTCGCCGGGACTCGGACCTCTCGACACCCGCCGAGCGTGCTGACCACAACACCACGAAGGCATGCTAAGAAGGCAGGAGAAATACCTTGTATAATTCCCCTTTTAAAGGGTGACTGGGGATTAGGGGATCCACTCGCCAAATCCCAGCGGTGAAGAATCATCATCCACCCCTTTTTTTACTTCGGGCGCCACTGTAGAGACATTAGAATTTTTCTTTTTTTGAAAGCAGGAGTCATGAAAAATGAGCAATGCCCTCATCGGAACTCGAACCTCGGACCTCTCGAATACTCACCGAGTGTGCTGACCATTACACCACGAAGGTGTGCTAAGAAAGCGGGAGAAATATCTTATAACATATTAAAATATAATTAATACAACGTAACAAAATTAACATGCAAAAATGAATCTATAACAATTGTTGTTACAATATCCTTGGTTACTTTTTCTAGCAATAGCCGAATTTTTAACATATCCAAGCTTGTGAATCACATCACGATGATTGTGAGTTATTGAAATGATAATTAAAAGAAAGTTGTAAATTAAAAATTGATTTAGAAAAAATGTTAAAGTCCTTTAAATGTGAAATAAAGGGAAAATTATAAATTTTTTATACACTTAATTTAATTAATCATCAAGATATAATCTGCTACTAACATATCCCAAAATAAAAATTAAGTGATTTAATTTAATAAAATTAAATTATTGAAAAATTTTGAAAAGCATTCTCGTGTAAGAAACCCATAATATCCATTCGGTAAGTCAAAAGCAATGTGCTAAGTAAACTTATATGCTGAAGAATTTGAAATAATTTCTGAGCCTATTGATTAAAATATGCTAATTAATTTTCATTTAAAACATTGGTTTTTATTTATCCAATGGTTATTTTGGTTTCTTACACTAGAATGCTTTCTAGAATTTTTCAATCATTTTAAATATTTTGTTTTAGGATGACATCGGAGTAGATTTTACCTTGATGCTTAATAAAATTTAATTGTATTAAAAAAGTTTTAAAATTTTCACTTTACTGCCGTTTTAAAGGATTTTAATTTTTTTAAATTATTATTTCAAGAATTCAAAATCATCCAGATGTCATTCAGAAATTTGGCTCTATTGAAAATTTTTAGCTTGCTCCTTTGAAAAGACAGAAGAATTATTAACAATATTTTTATTTAAGAGTTCATGTTATTTTATTAAATTATATTAATTAAAATTTATTATGTTATTTTATGAATGATTTTTTTCATTATGTGTACTTCCGATTGAACGATTGAACCCTTGATTTAATTTCTGTTTTAGTTACCATCTGTTGGCTATTTAATTCAATTCGCCGCATGCTAGGCTGTTTTAATAATGTAATAAATTAATTCGTATATATAAAGATCATCCTAATTCTGTGCTCTTAGAAGCATTATCCTGATTGACTGAAGTATGAAGTTTGAAGAGAATCCTCCTGATTCTATGCTGTTGGATAAATCATCCTGATTCAGTGAAGTATGAAGGAAATCAGCTTATGCATCCCCACTTGTTTTAATACCGAAAACTAATGGAACAGTACATCTCTGCATAAATTACCGTAAACTGAAGAAGGTCACAGTTCCAGATTTCTACTCACTCCCGCGAATGAATGGCCGGTTACACGAGGCAGAACTTACTCCTTTCATGTCAAACCTTGATCTTCGTGCAGGTTATCACTAAGTGAAGGTTCATACTGATGATAAAAAACAACACATTTGTGTCTCCCTTCAGAACGTATCGTTTCTACAAATGCCCTTCGGTCTTCGGAATGCCACAGCAACATTCTAGATATTGATAGACCGTTTTCGCAATGGACTTGAGGACATCCTAACCTTCATTCATTTGGACGACATAATCGTTTTGTCAGAGTCGAATGTGGTTTCAACCAACAAAACGCGTTTGAAATTCTAAAACACTCTCTCATAACAGCTCCCGTGTTAAAGCAAGCAAGTGCAACTCAACCTTATACTCTTCGAACCGACGCAAGCAATTATGCTATTGCAGCCATTTTAATTCAAGGGGAACAGTCAAAAGAGCACCCTATCGAATGTGCCAGCCGATTACTTTCTTCGTCTTAGCGAAACTATTCGAGAACTGAACGAGAAGCCCTCGCTGTCGTCTGAGCCTCGAATAAATTTCGTGTTTATGTCGAAGGATAGGAAGTAATTGTAGCATCTGCTCATCAGCCTTAAAAATGGCTTTTGAACCTCAAGTCTCGAACAGGATGACTTGCCAGATAGGTCCATGAAATTCAATCTTTCAACTTAACAGTACAATAGATCCCTGGAAAGGAAAACGGCATCGCTGACATGCTGTCACGTTCAAGCTCCGAACATAAAGTTTCACCTTAAGAGATTTCAGATATATCTGTAATGGACATGCCCACAATAATTCCAAATGACATATGTGACTCCCAACTTAAAGATAAAAATTTAAACTATATTATAGAATGTTTCTATTATAGAATGTTTCGTATCCATGCAGAAAACTGTGGAGTGTGCCAACTGGACTGAACAGGGATTCTTAATGACGCAAGGTTTTTTCTACTGATACGTCTCTGACTCTAATTCAAAAGAGGCCCAGCTAGTTATTCCTACTGCCGAGCTTGAATCCATCATGCGAAAGCACCAGGATGACCAGATGGCTGAACTTTATGTAGAGGAAGGAATATTCCAACCCAATGAAATTCAGTCTTTCAAATTAAAAGTACAATACATCCCTGGGAAGGAAAATGGCATCGCTGACATGCTGTCACGTTCATGCTCCTAACATAAAGTTTCACCTTAAGAGATTTCAGAAATATCTGTAATGGACATGCCCACAATAAGTCCAAAAGATATGTGTGACTCCTAACTTAAAGGTAAAAATTTAAACTATATTATAGAATATTTCTTATCCATGCAGAAAACTGAGGAGTGTGCCAACTGGACTGAACAGGGATTCTTAATTACTCGAGGTGTTCTCTACTAATACGTCTCTGACTCTAATTCAAAAGAGGCCCAGCTAGTTATTCCTACTGCCGAGCTTCAGTCCATCATGCGAAAGCACCAAGAAGACCAGATGTCTGGACATTGTGTAGAGGAAGGAATATTCCAACAAATTGCCACACGCTATTGGACTGGTATGAAAAGGTACATATTCGACAAAGTGAAACGCTGTCCTGAATGCAACCGTCACAAGGCTAAGAACAAAAAGCCAGATAGGCTACTAAGAACCTCTGTTTATTCTCAACGTTTTGAGATAATTTCTATCGCCTTGTTTGAACCACTGACACAAACTGATACTGGAAAACAAAGGATCTTCATTGTCGAAGACTGGGCTACGCGATGGATCTATTTATTTCCTTTTGCTCAACCTACACCACGCGACTACTCTATAACCCTCATTTAAGAAGCATTCATGCGGTATCCTATACCACGAACAATCATCAGCGATAACGGAACCCAGTTTATCAGTGCCGTTATGCAACAAGTGTGTTGCTCATTAAATATGAATCAAAACTTAATACCAGTTTACTTTCTTCAATCAAATCCTATGGAACGGAACACTGGAGACCTAAAGTCTCATCTTGCAATCCTTGCAGGAGATGCGTATGACAACTTGTATTCGAAACTCCCAGTTATTCGCTTCGCTATGAATACGGCCTGTGACATTACAGGCCATACATCAGCATCCCCAATCTTGTAAAATGACGTATTGGAAAAGACCTGAGGACTGTCGACGACGTTGTTCAGGATTCCAAAGCAGTGAGGATTCCAAAGCAGTGTCAACGATCAATACTTGATAATAACACAGAAATCACCTAATTTCTACGTGATTTTAAGAATTCGTAAACCATCAGATCTTTAGGGAGATATCATACGTTACACTAATATCATTCAAAGACACTTGCACTTCTCCCATTATTCCGCCTAGGCTGAGAGGTCGACCGCTAAAGGTTACTTTGCATTCCCGAACTAGTCAAGAACTTGAGGTTCCAGACAGTGCTTCAAAAAGAGGTACCCTTGCTCAGGAAATAAGAAAAACTGAGACTAGATACAAGTTTACAAGAGCTACTAAATCTTCCAGGTTTGTCTTCTTGCCGGAACGTCGGCGGAGTCAGAAGGGGAGTTTATAACCAATCTTTTAATATAAACTTTGATGTTAATATAAACTATGTTGGACTAACTCTAGCAACGAGGGTTTCCTCTGGTGAGTAGCCAGAGAAAGACTTCATTAAAGACCAAGTGATGAACCTGTTAGGTTGTATCTTGCTCTGTAATACTGTTAAAATTAAAAATGATGTCCGGGTGTAACTTAAACCTGTTGATAAATTATTGTTACAATATAAAGGACTCTTTTATGATCCATTTAAAACGACCTCCCACAACATTAAACGTTTGACATTATTGAGATAGGAAGACGGGGAGCTGACTATCCAGTCCGAGGTGCAGAAAGCAAGCGAGTAGTTCAGAACGAAAGGTTAATTCAGAGAGAGTTTGTTTCGATTTCGATTTCTCTTTGATTGGATAATTAATAATGCTCTAAAATTATTATTTGTTGAATGCTTGTGTTAGTTATTTCCATCAGAGTAATCTTCATCAAAGTTATGTAAAAGATATCTGATATGGATTAGTCTAAAAAGGAGCAGTCTACTAATTTTTATTATAATCAGTTGCTATATTAAGAACAGAAAGAGCAAATAGCCCAAATTAAAAAGAAGAATTACGCAACTATTGCTATTGCCAATTGTAACTTTGAATCCCATTTTATACAATATATATATATATATTTATATAATTAGCAAACAATCACCGGGATTTTAATGGAACAATCAGTAGGATGTTAATGGTACTTTTCATTTGGAAAAAAATGCTCTCAAGAAGAAATTCCTGTAGATCTTCGCAAATTACTCTTTTAATGTGAGTTTAGATATGAAACCTTTCGCACGTTTCTTTTTGATAACGGAAAATGGTTGAGGGAAACTATTTTCCTTATCTTTTTGGGAACACATACACGAGTTTAATGTCAAAGCAATTCTCGAAATGAAATTTCTCATTAACGTAGGAACTTGGAATCGATAGTGCTAGACACTTGTAAAAAATAACTGTTTGAAGAATAAATGATGCAGATAAAAGCGAAGACAAGACGTCAAGCTTTAAAGGACAGGAGAGTGATCAGATTTTACAAATGCAGTCAATTAGAACTAGCGTGTAACTTACTTTGCAAAAGTGCATATTTCTTTACCTTGTTTATCACTTTTTGAAATGCAGAGTTCTAGACTACCGCAAAAGCACGAAAAATTGTTTATGATCTTTGATGATTCTGAGTGCAGAAAATGTGTGGTGGATACTCTGAAAACCGTTTCTCAAGGTAGGTGTTTTGAATAAGGCAAAAGAACACAAGGGCTATCTTCTTAAGAAAAGGGTTTTTTTTGTGCAGGACTTTCCAAGGAAAACGGAACTCGTATTCATGCTACTAGCTGGAAATTCCTGTCACCCAACCATGCATCCAGCCCATTTCTCTGGAATCAAACCCTAATTGAACTACCAGTTTCCAGCTGTCTTAAACACTTTATCGCCAGCCTTAAGTGTCTTTAACACTTGGCTGAGTGAGTGACTACTTCGAAATCTTTCAGTAAGTATTATTTATTTTATTTTTCAATTACATTTTCTTTAAAGATAGGAGTATGCATTACAAATGGGAATATAAAACATAATTCAGAGGTAACCCTCCTCTCATTACATATTTAAGTTGTTGCCGATAATTCATTTTTAGGTTCTGAAAGACGTATAAATATATAAATATATATTTCTTTCTAAATTCAAAAGATGCTGAAAATACCATCATTTAGGTAAGACTAAATGACTACATGGTATGAATTTTCTAATTTGCACTTGTTTAAGCTTTCCTTAATTTTGGCAAATTTTCGTTTTTACACTAAATATAAGTCTAATTAAATTTCAATAAGACAGACAAAAGTTGAAATTTAACTAAACGTTTTGTTAAAAAATGCAGCTCGTAATGCAATTAAAAATTAAAAAAGCATAGCTCCCTATGAAGTTTCTAAAACTGATCATTTAAAAATACATAATATAAAAATTGACTTTAAACTACTGACAGCTCAGCTCCAATTTACGAAGTTCCAACTTTACTCTATAAAAGAATGAACTCGCCGAATGTTTAGATAGACTAATTGGGCATCTCATTCTAAACGCTTTCATTGATTAGTTCCTTCGGTACTCTCTAAACTACAAATTCAGTGGCTGTTTAAATTCAAGTGAATTTGCATTCTGATGACTGCTGCCAGGAGGAAAGAAGAAGAAAAATTAAATGAAAATGTTGTATTAGATAAAATAAACTTTACGGACGAATCACCTAAAACTACGCTCGTAAATTGATAAAATTGATATGCACATATAAGACGATACGAAAATGCTACCTGAAACCATTAAAGGTCACCCGCAACTCTCACTAGAACTAACCGAGTGCCTCATCATACAATGCAATTATTTCCACCACCGACCGGAAGCTAAATTTCTGGACACTGGTAGTTCGACTCGGATTCAGATTCGGATGGCTTTTCCCCATGAGATTGTTTCATGGTTGTGTGTGTAACGTGACGTGAATGGGAGTTACTGTATCTTAGAAAGTACTCCAAGAAGCCAGGTCTCTACTTAATTTCACCGTAAAACCAGATAATTCAGTTCAAGACAGTACTAAGCAGTACCTTCTTATATACTAGTGGTCATTTCAGAGAACATGTTTCTCAGTTTAGAAGCTGCTGTGACTTGACTATTTAAGAATATTTTATTTTACAATATTAATTTCTATAAAACAGAAAGGTTATGCAGAAATATACTATAAAATATAATATTTAAATATATAGGGCACGAATAAGTAGTCGAAAGAAATGGGTCATGGCTAAAAAGTTTACGTTCCACTCAAAAGCAAGAAAAAAAGATAAACCATTGAGGTGCTTCAGGAAGAAGACGAAAAATATTCCAAGTTCCTGGGAAATACTGTAGTAATCCGTAAGAATGGTCAAAACTATATACTATAATACATACGTACTATAAAATAAAATACTTAAATATATAGGGCACGAATAAGTAGTCGAAAGAAATAGGTCATGTCTAAAACGTTTAAGTTTCAGTTAAAAGCAAGAAAAAAAGATAAAAAAGGAGATAAACTATTGAGGTGCTTCAAGAAGAAGACGAAAAATATTCCAAGTTCCTGGGAAATACTGTAGTAATCCGTAAGAATTTTATATAGTATATTTTCCAGCTAGGGAGCCCCAGTGTAAATTGTATATTACATTTGTATAAAATACTTCCCGAAATAATTCCCTGTCTTTATTTTGCATTTGAAAGAGCTGGATTTTGTCTTTATGTTATGCACGGTCTAAGAATATGCACCTACTTTTCAGAACTAATAAACAGGTCTCTAATTCATCTTGTATTTGTTTTGACACTCCAAATATCGCTTGTTATTTGATATCATCTATGTGTAGTAGATACCCTGAGCAGATACGTTCCAAAAATCGATAAGCTTCTTTTAGATTTATACTCATATTTCGTTTTGATATCGCGTCTTTTACTATTATGTCGGTAACGCGAATTTACAGCTCTGAAATTATGCTTTAAGGCAGAGTTTCTTAAACTGTGGGTCGCGACCCCATTTGGGGTCGCGGGACCTGCACAGCCAAAAATTTAGCAATTTTGATATTTCTTTAACTTAGAATAAAAATTTCATATTTACCAAATATTTTTACCTAATGTATCTGAAAATACATAAATACAAGAGAATACAGAAAAAGAAAGAATGAAAACGTTTCGACGCATTTTTTTATAACAGAAACTTTCATTTTACTTTAAAAATTAAAGTCAATGACCTAAAACTGCAGTAGTATATTACAGTACAAGTGGAGAAATTGATAGTGTCTTGTGTCGGATTTGCGAAATGCTCATGGGGGGGGAGATCCCACAAAATTTTCGTAAATATTGGGAGGTCGCCATACCAAGAAACCCTGCTTTAAGGTATATTTTAATTTTATAACAGTTATTTGAAACTCAAGGGGCATTCCTCTAAATACTTGTTTACACTTACAGCTTCTTACCAGAATGAGATTGTTTTTAGAATCGGGTTAAATGAAAATCAGTTAGAAGAAGTATTTAAGGAAGGTTCAATCAACTTCGATAGAGAGTGCTAAGAATCCTTAGTAGCGTGCGTTTGCCTTCGGATTAAGTCACTCTTAAGCTGTTACGCTCGGCCATATTATTAAGTGCCCTTTTATTTTCGCCGCTAGTTTAAATTAAAGGGCATACTACGTTAGATAATTGTGTTAAGCTTCGGTTAAATCTCGTTTAGTTAATTATAGTTTAGTTTCTTATTTCTTATTCTGGGTTAAACCCCAAGTAAAGACTTCCTGTAAGCCCGACAAGGGGCCGACTGTTATTCTTATGTGAGTGAATAAAAGGATTATTATTAGTCCAAAGGGATGTAGTGCCGAAGGACTATTACTTTCGTTTGGGCGTTTTGCGTCGTTTCACAAAAATGTCCGATTCACTTTTCAAACTGTTGCCACAAAATTTTTCAGGCCTGTATTATATTTAAAGAAATTAAATAATGAAGAATCTGCATACATGCATGTTTCTCGCATTATGATAAAACAACGGTACCTAGAACCATAAAATTTTTAATGACGTAATCCTACTGCGAACATGAGCATCTGGAAGCCCAAGTTTCAACTTAGGGATTTGTTTTATTATCGATTTCATATTTTGTAAAACTTTAACGAATTTTTGATTAAGAAATTCAAGGATTTCAAAGCGAGCAATGGCAACGTTGTACAGAAAAAACATTTTTATTTCCAGCACGTGAGGACTGTTGCCACTGCAACAGCGCGTGAGACTGTGTATAGGAAATTCTAAAGATATGCTCGGTTTAAAATTATTTTGCGATATTGTTCTTTAACTGAATTTTATGGTTTAAAAGCGAAGAACATGATATTCAATAAATAAAAGTAACATACAAAATGTTTAAAAAATGCCCCTTTGGACGTAATTTAAAATCTGAAACCTTTCAGATTTTCTTTTTTATTATTTTTATATTATATTTTATATCTCTTCCACTGGTCGCCTGTGGGTATAAATATGATTGACATTCGCTTTCTAGCTTTTGCAGAATTTTTTGCTCTTAATGAAGGTGGACCGTTTTGCCCTCGAAACCGATTGGAATTTTACAAAATCTACGCCGAATACAAGGTTGTCGATTTTCCTGTCTTATTTGCATTGCTTTATTGTAGTTTCAAAGTGAGGGGCTTAATAAAGATACCGCTGCCATTACGATCTCCTTACGACTACCGTCAGTATAGATCTACAATGCATCTTTAGGAATGCAACCAATAATTGCCAGAGCCAGTTGCTTAAGAATGTCTTCATAGTGAGTTTGCTTGTTTGCTGTGGATTTCAGATCAAAGTGAAGAAAACTCTCAGTAATCCCACTGATGGATCAATAAAGGATCTTTGAGAAAGAGGTCAACCACCCGACAGATCAGGTTATGATTTTCTGCCATGCTAAAAAGGCTGTATTTCTTGGGTCTTTGATTGTTGTGCCAATTATGGAGATACAACGAAGTACGCTGTTGGGGGCTGTAGCTGTATATTTTATTTAAATACTTAATATGATCGGCTCTTCTTCTAACATGCAGTGGCTATAAGTTGGTCTCGAACAAGGCTATATCAGAAGGGCAGATATTTCTGAGTCCAAGAATAATTCGAGCGGCACTCAGTTGTACACGTCGAAATATATGTGATTCTAAGAGTGTTTGCATGAGCTTCCCAATCTCTGCCAGCTAGATATTTAAGGATGTTAAGGCGCTTACCAGCCTTCGAGACCAAATAGTCTATGTATCTGTTGCTATTGAATTCAGGAGCAAGGATGAACCCTAGGTATTTGGGATGTTTTTCATATGTGAGAGTCTGAGCATCGACATACAACTTTAATTTGTAGTTATGCAGTGTTTATTGGTAGTAAAAGAGGTCACTATTAATTTAGCTGGATTTATAGTCAATTTTTGTTCTGCTGCAAGCTCAGAGAACGCTACCAAAGTGGTGTTAAGGATCGTTTCGATGTTACTCACGTCTGTGCTGCAATGCCAAAGAACAATATCGTCATCAGGAGACTTTTTTATACATGTACACTTCGAAAATAAAGCACAGTTCTATATCTCCCGTTCTACTGGGCCCATTGACGAAATTGAAATTGCCTTTTCCATGTCTCGAAATCGCAACATAGGGTATATATTAGATTTATATACTTGTAATATAGATATTTTGAAAAAATCGAATTTTTTTTGTAATAACATGCCAATTCTTTTCTATATTTCGATACTACGACTCAACAACGTATGCCAAACGCCCACGTTTTGTAAAAATCGCATAAGGAGATTGTTTAGCTTTCAAAACTTTAGCTCCTCAATGTCAATTCAATTTAGTATGTATTTATTAAAATCTATTTTTATTACACTTATTTGACTCCTCCTTTCACAGTTCGAAATTTAGGCTCACTCCAAATAAAATTCACCCATTTTTATGATTTAGTTTTAAAACTTCTAATTTTAAATAATTTTTATAAATTTTTCGAAAAATTTTTTGAATTATAATATATAAGATTTTTACCATCAACTTAAACAGAATGTATTTCTAACTATACCCGCAAAAAAACTAAATGTTTTTATTCAAAATTTTCGAAGATATGCGTGAATTTATATGTTGGCGCGTTTTAAAATTTGGTATATTTGTTGAAGCGATAATAACAATCTAATGTGGTTTACGCACTTTGCTAAAATTATTCGGAAGTAGGAGCGGTGTGACTTTTTTTCCGCTACTGCACAATGGAAGGGATAGGAAAATAGGTTGCCATGTATTAAGAAGTTCGCCAAGTGAATTTTTCTTGGCGCAAACTGAAAAAAATTCGCCAAGTAAATTTTTGAATTTCACCGTAAATTTCGCGCCACATTTTACAAAATTTAATATTTTGTCATAATTTGAAGCGTAGAATCGAAATATGGACAAACATCGGTATGCCATTTCAGAAAAGGAACCCATTTTGTGTCAAAATACTTATGTTAGAGCAATGGTATATATACATCTAATATATATCCTAAGTGGCGCTTTCGAGACATGAAAAACGCAATTTGAATTTCGTCAATCGGCCCAGTAGAACGAAAGATATAGAATTCTCCTCCTCTTTTATTTTATTTATTTATTTATTTATTTATTTATTCGGGCAGTGTACATGAAATATATAAACTTCTGCGAAATGGTTAACAGAACTGACTTGTGCCAGTGGCTTAGCTAGGGTGAGGCAAGGGGGGGACATCTGTCCCAGGGGGTCCAAATTGATGTTACGAAATTTTAGAATGAAATGTTTTTCATTCTTGGCACAAGAAAGGGGACGCAAAATCTTCAGTTGTCGCCGGGGGCTGGAAACCTTAGCTATGGCTCTGATTGGTGCCAATCTATAGTGCTATAAAAGAAATATTTTATAGCACGATAATATATATAAATATTTTATACAGAAATATTTTTCTTTGCTGCAAAGAATCGAGCTGTTTAAAGAAATGTCGGTTCGAACCAAATCGTTTTTAAACTATTTTTATGACTCGTAAAGTCACACGGCCTAAAATGTTTGGCTATGTTAAGTCAATGCATTTACTGAATTTGACATATGGAGTTCTTTACAAATGTCTATGCCATCATAAGATTTTATTTGATAGCTGCTCATATCACTTTTCATAAAGAAAGTAACAGCTTAAATATGAAGGATCATTCTTTGCGCAGCGTTTGTGTACGTACTGGATATACATTAAATAGCTTCAAATTTTAAGTTTTAAAAACCGTTTGGCTTCCATTCATGATCTTGCAAAATAATTAAGCTAATGAGGATAAGTTCACAAATAACTTTCTATAAAGCTTTAAAATGGCATAGCATTTTTCCTTTAAAAAAGATCTAATAAGCATTATTAATGGCTTTTAATTTAGTCCATGAATTATATTTGAATGGAAGTTTATTCTTTTAAATACATATATATTATGTAATATGTATATGTATACATAAAGAAGAAAGTCTGTTGGTTTGTTCTGTAATAATTCAGTCACTACTATAGCTATCGTCGCCAAACTTTCCACAATTCTTTCCTGGGTACTGAAAAAGTTCGATGTCCAAATTTTTCCAAAAAAAAGTAGATAAAATCAAACATATTAATTAGAAACTCGGAAAAAAAGATATATTTCACCCTCATTTTTCCGAGTAGAAACAGTCTCGCAAGCTGGAGATGAAAATCAGCTTCATTTCGAAAGTTGTTGCCACTGCTCGTTTTCAAATCCTAAATAGAAAATTTAAGTTTCACGATGAAATAAAAATAGCATTGCCAATCATAAAATACATAATTCCCTATTCAAAAAATTCGTGGAAAGCCATTTCGACTCTTTCCGTTTTCGTACGACTTTCATCAACCGAGATTATTAATTAAAAACTCTGAAAGCGCTAATTTTCGCACTCATTTTTACAAGTGGCAACAGTCTCGCGCGTTGGAGATAAAGATGCTTTACTTCGAAAAGTGTTGTTATTTCTCGCTTTCAAATCGTAGAGTTTGTTAATCAAAAATTTGCAAGATTTACAAAATCTGTATACATAAAGAAGAAGCTGTGTTCGTGTGTTTGTTCGCGTTATTGATTTCTAATCAATTATGATAATTTTTTTTGCCACATTTAATCGACTAAAATTGAATATAGGTGAAATATTGGATAGAATTTGAGCTTTTACGACCATTTGATTAGAAAGACGAAAATCATTAAAAACTGCATACCATTGTTGCTGCTATAATGAGAGAGAATTAGCTTATTTTTCTATAGGAATTTTTTATATTGGTTCCATACTGCATCAGACTGTAAAATGTATGACTATGAATCGTATTTTTTGCATTGTTATTAGAGAAGGATTACAGCGGTATCGTTCTCTCTGTTGTTAGATGCATTACTCCCAATCTACCGTAACAGACATCGGGTACTTCAAAGATAAATTAATCAAAATAGTCAAATATAAGACTCAAATATAAATGATATAGACTCAAATATAAATGGAAAAAATCCCTTAACCCATAAACAACAGGCATTTATTACGCACTCTCTAGTTCATTATTATTACTATATATTTTAAGAAAAATTGTGCTACATACATTTTTATATTAAAAAAAACAAAATATAAACATATAATCATGAGAATTAATTTGATGGAAAAGTATTTGAAGTAATCTTCATTGCGGCATGTTTCCATGAACGACGATCGATCACAAAGATTTTGGGAAAAGCATAAGAAGATATTTACCCTATTATGTAGCTTCTTTGATAACGCAACAAAGAAACAGATAGTACATTTGATATTTTTTATCCAGATACCTCGGTTCTTCTGATCTGATCACTCCAAACGTATGCACATAGAAACTCACTCTCTGCCTTCGAAACTTATTCGTATCATTTTTCTTATTTGCAACAAATACCACAGTTACTGATAATCAGCCTCAATTCTTAATAAGCAAATATGTTGCGTCTTCTCCTGTTGTTGTGTTTATTTATTCCTGTTGCAGAGATTCCGGAAGCACACTACGGCTGCAGATACATGAGCCACAATACAAAAAACAAGCAAATGTAGGCAGTGCCCTACTTATCTAATCCTGCGAAAAGAATATTTCTTTCTGAACTGGCATTCTTAAAAGGAAAATATTTCACATTAGTAGGGGCATTACCGGAGGGGTAATGGCAGACCGCACATTCAGTTGATCAAGGTTAAAGGAATTTTGCACACTGCGCATGCCCAGAGGAGAATTTGGCGCACTCACGACTTTGGCACAATTCTAAAAGAAGATAAATACGGTGTATGTTATCTGGGTGTAAACAGTTCGGTGTTTTAAAACTTGTTAGGCTGCTATCACACATCCGTTTGTTTTGGAAGAACAACTGTTTGGAACAAATTTTCTACTTTGTCACAACAACCAATCACCACAGATCACTTTGGGGTTAATACAGGAAAAACTGGTTCTCCATTACAAACAAACTGATAGCTGATTGGTTGAAAACGAACAACTTGCAATTTTTTTCCGAAGGAAGTAAAAATTCGCTCGTCTTTCTTTCAGGTGTAAAGCAGGTAGAAAAATTGTCCGATACAGTTGTTCATGTAAAACAAATGCGTGTGTGATATGGGGCTTACGTTGTAAGTTGCTTCATTACTTAGATTGTAAATATCGATTGTAAACTGTGCAAATTTTCGTTAAAGAATAATTACAAAGCAGGAAACATTACAAGATATACTAGTTGAATGTTTATTGATTGTATTTCCAAGGAATATAAGCAACTGATTATTTACCATACGTTCCATTCGTATATACTTTAACAAATTAAGAAATAACTCCAGTTTAAATTACTGATTTAAAGTCAAAGAAATTATTATAAATAACTGATATAAATACAAAGTTTATGAACAAAATAAACTAACATGAAATGAAACAGAAGCAAATGCATGAAGCACAAATAGATTTCCGTAGTATGGCAATTATAAACAGTTGATAAGACCTATATGACAAATAGGCTTTAATCGCCAGTATTTTCTCCCACGCCAACGATACAACACTGAGCATGTGCAGTAAGTGAAATTCGTTAACATTGATCAACTCAATGTGCGGTTTGCCATTATGATTACCGGAGCAAAATAATGAAATAATCAGTAAAGGAAGTATTAGACATGCATTAAAAATTCAAAATTAACGAAACGAATCACTTTTCTTCTCCAGTATCAAAAAAGAGATTAGAGAATTATAAATTTCTTTCTATCCTCCCAGTCCTCCACGTTTAAGAAACTGGAGAACGGTATGCTAACGAAAGGTAATTTATTTATGAAATTCATATAGGCTCAAAATTTATAGTTTTCATGTATTTATAAAACTTTTAGATAAGAGAAAAAAAGAGGTGGTTATTTATTTACTTTATGCGGGAAAGAAAAAAACTCTGAAATAACCCAGTTTAATATTTCTTATTTCTACTAAGAAACGCAGAAACGTGTCTCCCACTTTTACATTTTATATTAGACCCATTCTACCAACACAAATAGAAGAGTTACAAAAAAGATTGTTATACTAATTATCATTACAGATGATGAACACATTGAAATGAAAGTTAACTGCATGCCGTTTCAAACATAAGCAAAATATTCACTGTTGGAAAGTTATTCCTTTATGTTTCCTGTCAATTATTCAAAAAGATGCATGAACTAAAGTAATGTTTTCTCAAAAATTTGCGTGGGTTGCTTTTCTACCAAGCCACAGAGTTAAAAATTAGACTACTGTCAGAAAATTTAATGGTGATCAAATATGCATTTAGAATTTGAAAACTTAACACAAAATCCTAAGACTAATATTAAAAATTGACAGTAAAACTAACTTGATTTACATATTCATCC
>KK115408.1:88909-107775 GCA_000611955.2 Stegodyphus mimosarum
AGTATACTATTAATCAAAATACAAAACCAAATATTTGTAGTATTTGAAAATATGTAAGAAACTAATTTATTTACCATGTTTGAAACAGAAAGCGTGAAAATAAAAGAAGAAATGCTTGAGAAAATAAATAATGCAGGGGAAAACACTTAAAATAACCGTCGCTTGTTGAAACATTTGGCACACTTAACAACATGGAATGTATTTGTTTTTAAACATATGTTTACTTCACACGAAGAAAGCAGACAATGAATTCATGCGAATGGAATGAAAACTCAACGAATTTAGTATGCTCTACCCTAATTTAACTTCCTGGCAACATAATGCACTGAGAAATATGGATCAGTCAAATGTTAGAATATTTTGTTTTTCTGGAGAAAACTTGCAGTACGAATGTCACTTTTATCGCTGTTTCCCACAACCACTCAACAAATGCAACATCACGATCCTTCAGTTCGGATACACGTATCGAGATCAGTGAACTCGAGAGGGGGATAAAAGGAAAACGTTAACCGCATGAAAATAATGAATATTCTACTGATTATATTTCAGATATTCCATTTCCGTAGTAGCTTTATGATCGTGGTATGTCGGAAGCAAACACAATATTCTGTAATTTGCTTTTCTTGTAAGGCATCGTCATCCCTCCATCCCTCCTTTCTTTTTTATTTATTTTTTTTCTTGGTTGTTATTGTTGATATTGCTGTCAAATTTTCGAAATTCTAGTGACTGGACTCTGAATTAAAAACAAAAGCATGCTTAAAATTTACTTCGATCGAATTAATTTTCACATAACTTACAGTCATTAATCACATGCTTGAGATCTATACCGAAATTTGTATTAAAAAAATTTAAATATTACCCCTCTTGAACTCAAGAGATAAAAAATTAAATAAATTGTAGGGTTTCTATTTATTTTAACTAACATTTATTTTAAGTTCAAGTTATCTTTCCTGTTTAGCCTTCATTTTCCCCTAGAAATGCCCGTGCCAGAGTATGTAAATTGTAGTAGCACGCGCAGTTGATTCAAATTTAGCGGAAGCTGAGTTTGAGAGTCTTGCTTTAAAGTTACGTTAGCGAGGTTGATCGGTGGATTTTAGATTGGCGCGTGTCGGCCTGTGTGCCTAGCTTTGCGGAAGTGCTAATTTTCAACTGTTTAGTCAGTAATATTGCTGAATCTCGGCGGTAATTAAAAGCGCGGTTAGTTTAGGATCTCAGAGCCTCGTCGGTAGTGTTTTGATATTTGTTCATCCAGTCATTACTTTCAGTTTTACGTTTTGTTTTAGTTTACCGCCGGGTTGGCGCAGTATGTCATTTTAAAAATAAAATAAAAAGAGTTCTAACCCCTTCCTGCGTTTCTGTGTAAATTCACTCATAGTATCAATTACTACTCCAGTTTCTGACAAGTTAGGCCAGCGAGATCTTATAAGATAAGAAAATGTTTGTTTAAATGTCGTTAATATGATGTGAGTTGTAAAAAACTGTCACTGTCAGTTCTTCACTCATATCTCTTAAATTTGGGGGAAGAGCTAAAAATGTTACTTATATTTGATTTTTTCTATTTATAAAATAAAGAAATAGCTCATATTTTAAAATTTCTAATTATATGTATTGTAAGTGATAAAATAGCTTTCGAAACAAATGTTAGAACTATTAAGAAAGGATTTACTGGTATGCTAAATAATGAGTCAGAAAGATGTCTTGTAGAAAAAAGTACAGAATGATTAGATGCGGATGAATAGTTGTTGAAATATCTAAAGCATGCATCGTAGATCACCGAAATACTGACGTCTTTATGTGTTATAAAATTATATTCAGCTTTCGATTATATGAAGAGAGGCAAGCAGCTACACTGCTGGTCACCGAAATTGCAACACCAAGAAAGACAATAGATATCACAACAAAATTTATTTAGCAGATAACATGTTGACTAAGTATCAACTGATTAAATTTATAGACTTCTGTGAAGTGTGGTTCCTTCCAGAATCAGTAGCCAGAGTAGCAGCCATTGTTGGAGATCTCCGCTGCCACACGCCTCGGCATTGATTCAAAGAGACTTTGGATGTGTTCTTGGGGTACAGCAGACCAAGCAGCTTCCACACGTTGCCAAAGTTGATCTGGTGTGGCAGCTTGGGATGTAATCTGGGCCAATCGTTCAGCAACCATGGACCACATATTTTCTATCGGCGAAAGATCCGGAGAGCGAGCCGGCCAGGGGAGCAATTCAGTCGGGCGATTGACGAAGAACCCATGGACAATGCGTGCCACGTGTCGTCGCGCAATATTCTGTTGAAATATGGGTGTGGGCAAGCACTGAAGGTAAGGAAGGACAACTGGCTCCAATATCTCGGAGATGCAATGCTGGCTGTTTAAAGTACCGGCAGTGCGTACTAGAGGAGTGCGAGAGTGATATCCAATACCGCCGCATACCATAATACCCGGTGCAGGACCAGTGTGGCGGTGCATAACGGAGCTGTTCAGCATCCTCTCTCCACGGTGTCTCCAGACTCGAATCCGCATCGTGGTGTTGCAGACAGAAGCGTGACTCGTCAGTAAAGACAATTTCATTCCATTCTGCGGTCCACATCCTTCTTTCATCGCACCGTTGGCGGCGGAGACTTCTGCGTCAAGGGTATACGAAGCAATGGACGTCTTGCGGACAGACCGCTCTGCTGTAAACGGCGTCGAATGGTACGCGCAGACACTGGATGATGCGTTATAGACTGAGTGTGCTGTGCTGTGGTTCAGGATGTGACTGAGCGATCCGTCACTGCCATGCGCACAATCTTCCTGCCATCACGTGTAGTGGTGCACTGAGGTGGATGCGATCGAACACGTCGGTCCATCGTATTCTCCTGTATCCAGCGGTCACATATCCGCATTACAGTTGTTTGATTTCGTCCAACACGACTTTCGATTTCTCTCAAAGATAATCCACTCTCTCGGTACGCCACTATCCCTCCTCTGTCGAACTGGGATACTTGATCAAACAATGATCGCTGTTTACTACGAGGCATAATTGATCGTTTTTTTGAAAAAACCACAAGAAAACCAGAACTGCCGAACATGAAATCGTCGAAAATTCGAAGCCTTAAATATCGCTTTGAAGTGGCGCCACAGGCGCGCATGATGTGCGTCTGCTCTGAAATTTTAATCATTTGCATATCTTATTAGATGCTTCCATAATTAAACGGCCACCACATCCGGGCCTTGTAGTGCCAGAAGGCAAATGGTTATTAAATAAAACGTCCGGCTATTAAAAAAAGAGATAATAATGCAGCAACAAATGGCCTTTTTATCAGCTTAAAAAAGACAAAAAATAGGGCAAATAATTATGTAAGCGTAACCTAAATGCCAGATATCCCTTAAAGCATTAACAGGAAAGTTTTATTCATACGACACACAGCATAAATTTTTTGGAGCTGACCATACCCATAGGGTGACTATCAATGTTTTATTTCCAAGATATGATATTAGGACTGGTAATAACACGTAGGAAGATGCGAGAATTTTGGTAAATTTTTTTATCAATATGCTTAAATAGTTAATTCCAATCCTTCGACATTAAATATGTCATCATTAAATTCTTAAATTATATGCAGGCAGATTTAATCTGCTTGGATGTCTTTTAATACAGCAATTATATCACTTTTGAGTCAAGAAATTATATTACTTATTAGCCCAAAACGAACGGTATACCCAAATGGTATATTAGTCTCAAAACGGTTTGAGCCTAAACACTTAAATGCATCGTATCCCCTTTCAAATTGTTGCCATCAAATATTATCTCCCTGTATTATATTTAAAGATATTAAATAATGAAAAATATGCATGAGTTAACGTATGTTTCTCTCATTGTGAATATAATGGCACCTAGAGCCACAAATTTTGGATAACGTAGTCCTCCACACGAATATGGGAACTTGAAAGGACGAATTTGCTTTATTATCTATTTCATATTTTGTAAACATTTAATGAAATCTTGATTAACAAACTCAACGATTTCAAAGCCACCACAGGCAACACTATACGGAAAAATAAATTTTATCCCCTGCTCGCGATAGTGTCTGTCGGAAATTCTAAAGTTATGCTGCTTTTAAATATTTTGTGATTTTGCTGTTGAATCGAATTTTATGCCGCGTAAGAGCCAAGAACTCGATATTTAATAAACAAAGTAAACACACAAAGCTATATTATTAAAAAGGCAAAAAACAAATTGTTTTCTAAAGTTTGTTTCTAATGTAAGAAATTTGGACATTCATATGATGAACTGAGAAATGACTAAAAAAAGAAAACAGTAACATGTATGCTAAGACAGTAACATGTAATTGCATTGGTAAATTTGCTATAATTATAATAGATATAATGCTATATGCTGCTTTTTTAAATTTTTGTGATTCTGCTCTTGAACTGTATATGGCGTAAGTGCGGAGAAACTGATGCTTAATAAAAGAACTAAAAAGTCAGGAAAAAGAGGCGTAACAGGAGTATGTTTAAGAGCAGACTGGTAGACTGCAAGCTCCTCAAGAGCGTAAAAAACCTTAACAAATCCTTTTGGGCGAGCGTTAAAATCTGAAACCTTCCAGATTTTTTTTTCTTTACAATCTTTTCGTTATTGACGCAAAGAAAGATAATAAATACGAACCTAAAAATTACTTTATACTTGGAATATTGAAAAATTTTAAAGAAAAGTGCAAAAAGAGGCTGTGAAAAGCAAATTAAAATTTGAAAGGATGAATTTGTCTTGTTTAAGAAATATATAATTAATATGTAGCAAACAAAAAGCTTAGAGGTTTAACTAGATTATGCAACAAATGTTCTCTTTCTGTGTAATTAGAGAAGACGAAAATGTGTTTTTTAAAAACCTCATGTTTAAAAAGCCGATGCTTATGCCTCGAAAAATTATCAGAGATTACGAGGTGCATCCCCGCCAACTGTAGAAAAATATTTTAATAAAAGTAAATTTAAATCCTGTTAAAAGTAATATTTAAATTGTAACTACATATTCTGGTATATATAGAAAAGAACAAGTTTGAAAATTTCTTTTATGAACGAGAATTTCTTACATAATTAAAAGTATTAAAATTAAAATTTTCATTAATATGGTATTAAATTTTTTGTGCACTGTTTGGGAGACTATAAGATTAAATATACTTATATTGCTTAAGAAATATTTTTTCCTATTTCAAGCATATTTATTTAATTAATGAATAGATCTTCTAAGATTAAGTGAGGGAAAATTAAAGCTACTCTAAAGGCTCAAAATGAAATCAATACTGGCCGCAATATAATCCGTCTTAATGGAATATTAGATATTAGAATAGCCATTGAAAGGAAGATAATTCATATGTTCCATGATGCAGGTCATTATGCAGATGCTGAGAAAAACAAAATTAAGCATTATTTTGATCTGTAAATAGTTTCTTGGTAATTTAAGTTCTAAATAATTTAAGTTTGGGAACGGGTTAGCAAGAATTGAAACCTCACATCTGTAATAGTATAGAATCTCAAAGAAATCCTATACCTTATTCACCAAAATTCCGAACATTTAGTTGGCTAACCACAAATATATGTGCCATATAGTGACACAAAAAGATTGGTTAACTTTTATTTGTAATGTTTTGAGCAGGCTATCGAATTATTTTCGTCAGCAACTTTATAGTTCAAAAATCAAACGCTTTCATCAGAAAGGTTTGTAACCGTCACAGTCAGGTCTTCTACTGGGCAGAATCCCTTCAGATGGATGCATCAAAAACAAATATCTATCAATTTACTATCGCTCATTTCGCGCCACAGGAAAATTAAAATTGCAGATCTCTTTAATGAGCAAATTTATTGGAGGAAACGATTTCTTTTGTCTGCACATTTTATACATGCCATTAAAATAGTAAAGCTTGACTAGATTAGGGACGAATATTTTTTAGACTAGAAACCAGGGAGGCACAATAATATTTCTCAAATTATTCGAAATATTCGGGACACTGACTAACCTTCTGTCTGCTATAACAGATGATGCACGATACAGCACGTACAACAGCTGTTTTGTTTTTCTCTCTTTTGCTTCTTTTCTGTCCTATTAACTGTTTCTAGGGTCTCTGGACGTTTGTGGCTGGAGAGGGGAGGTCTATAACGTTCTTTAGGCAGCAATGCCAGGTGGAATGACCTCCTTTCCCATTTGCGTACAACCAGTACAATACTACTATTTTGGCGTTCGTTATAGCAGTATTCACTCCGCAAGCCGAAAAACTCTTGTTGGTTTACCACAAGGTTCGTTGCTCTCACCGATCCTTTTTTCACTTTATACGAACGACATTCCGCACTATCCCCTCAATACACTAGCATTATACGCAGATGATACTGCGATCCTCCACCAGAATGCGTCTATGGTCACAGTGGTACACACATTTCAAGAATGCTACCAAGCACTATAGTCCTGGACGTTCAAATGGAAGATAAAAACAAATGTTGAAAAATCAGAAACTGTATTCTTCACCAACAAAAGAAAAGTGAATTTAAATATCCCCCTCAGTATGTACAATACTAGTATTCTCTAGCCCAAGCAACTGAACTAAATACATTGGTGTTAATTTAAACCAAAGACTCACATGGTCCCCACATGTTACATATACTCTAAAGAAGTTCCGGGACACTAAAGCTTTACTCAACTCTAAATTTCGCGAAACTCCATTCTTTCTATAGAAAACAAGGTACTCGTGTATAACACCATGTTACGGCCTATCATAAACTACGCCTGTCCCGTCTGGGGTTTTGTTTGCGTTTCAAAAATTAAAATACACAACAAATACAAAATGTTACGTTTAGACAAATAGTTAATTGCCAATGGTATGTTAGGAACGATGCATTCTACAATGAGCTGGGTGTTAACAAAATCAATAATAGTATCGCAAAAATAGTAAAAAATGTTCTTTGAAAATAACAGCAAAGCAAATAATACTTCGACTCATGAATTACAAGTATGCAGATCAAAGCAACAGAAAACGACTGGATGCGGTCTTATTGCACCCAAATGAATTCTTTGCACTTAATAAATAAACTGCAATTCTTTAATACCTTAAATTCCTAAAACGTGTTATGCATTTCACTCCATGTTCCCAATACTTCCGCTAATTTTACAATTTTTCACATTGAAAGTCTGTAAAATTAACGGAAGTAATGAGACACACACAAGAACGGATTAACGTAACGGAACGGATTAACGGATTATCCTCACTTCTTAACGGCTGTAATGAGACATTTTTACATTGACTTGTTCGGAACTGCAGTCTCTTTCCAGCTACGCCATTGGCTGTTCGACGATCTAACCAGTTTGCTGCACCTCCACGCCCAGCCTCCTGGGACTTCGACGTTCTCCCATTCACTTATAACTCGGACTGCCAGACGAAAGTTGGTACGTTGCGCAGAGTACAGGTTGTCATGTAATTGCCTGATTTCCTTTATGCTGAACAGTAGCTAATCTATGCAGCTACACTGATCTGTGTCTGCGCAGTAACTCTATATCTGAAGACTTTATAAACACGCATCAAAGAGAATTAGCAATTCTTGCTGGTTCTCGTTTCGAAATATGCCATGCTATGTTCACAAAAGCCATGTGATTGCTGTCTGTTCCACTCAGGATGCGGCTATCACCCAGAAGCCTGAATCAAGTGTCTCTTGCACCTCCAATACTACTAAATGGAACTTTTCAGAAGGCGAAGGTGCTCATTAAGAATACTGGAAAAAGATGCTTTTTATGTTGTGTTTTAAATTAATAAAAGTGTATTCTTATTTGTGTAAACGTTAATGAAGTAAAATTCTATAAATTAAAATTATAAAATTTTCTCATGACAGTTTACATACATATTTTCTAGAGACATTAGGTTATGTCGAAGCAGGAGACGTGAAAAATGGGCAACGCCTTCGCCGGGAATCGAACCACGGACCTCTCGGTTACGCGGCGAGCATGCAGACCACTACACCACGAAGGCATGCGAAGAAGGCGGGAGAAATACCTTATAATTTGATCTATGAGAAAAGACAACTCATGTGTCCCGATTGCTTTGTTAACTGAACTCTCAAACGTTTTGAATTCAACTGAAATTCTTTTTTTTATTGTGTGTGAAGTAGTATAA
This sequence comes from Stegodyphus mimosarum, assembly GCA_000611955.2. Classification (NCBI taxonomy): domain Eukaryota; kingdom Metazoa; phylum Arthropoda; class Arachnida; order Araneae; family Eresidae; genus Stegodyphus; species Stegodyphus mimosarum. Next base: position 97,036 of record KK115408.1, read on the forward strand.
GTTTATTTTTAAACTAAGATAAATTCTGGAAGAGTCTAGCACTTTTTGAACATAACTTTTTATACCATAAAGATAAAATTTTGGGAGAAAGAGTTCACGAGTTAGTCATTCCAAGGAAACTGTAGTGACATTAGTTTTTTCGAAGCAGGAACATTGAAAATTGCGCAGCGCCTTCGCCGAAACTCACCACGGACCTCTGGAATGCAAGCCCAGGGTGCTGACCATTACACCACGATGACATGCGAAGAAGGTGGGAGAAATACCTTGTATACTCCCCCTTTTAAAGGGCGGTTGGGGTTCAGGAGACCCAATCGCCAAATCCTGGTGGTGGAGAATCATCATCCACCACCTTTTTTTTATTAGTTACGGCGCCAGTGTAGAGACATTACGTATTTTTTAAAAGCAGGAGACACGAAAAATGAGCAATGCCTTCGCCGGGAATCGAAACACGGACCTCTCGATTACGCGTCGAGTGTGATGACCACTACACCACGAAGGCATGCTAACAAGGCAGTAGAAATACCTTATAAAATAATAAAACAAATTTTGGACTCGATCATTCTAGCTTATGGGGAAGTATCCACGAAACTAAAAAGACTGCGTAATAATCGAAATATTACTTTTACTGATTTAGAATTAAGAAAGATGTGAATGAATGTTGCAACACTTCTTCCTTTCAATTTCAAGCTAAAAATCATCCTTTTAATAAAATTTCTATTACTTCAGTAACATGTCTTAACATACTATTACATAAAATTAATGCGGATATCATCGTATCTATATCTAAACCAAATGCCTCATTGTGCAAGCATATTAGTTCATTTTATGACTGAATTTCAAAGAAGACACAAATTTGCTCACTACAAATACGTACATAGAAAATAACTCATTCCCGGGAAACCTTACTGCAATGGTTTAAGTCACAGGTAGCTGCTACTAGAACTGGCATTCAACCTCATAAGCACAGAAATTTATAAAGTGCAAAATTTCATTTGCGCATTTATTAATATTTCTTGCAAGATTACGGAAGCTATACCTCTGCCTAAGAAACCTATACTATGTTAGCCAAAACTTCATGACAAATGGAAAGCCTTTCCAGAGATTGAACTTCTAAGTATTCCAACTGATTCCATTAAGAAAAGAAGAGATTGAATTGAAACTTTCAAAACATTTTGCGAGAAATTTTTGCTGGCCGCAAAAGAAATATTATATGTTTACATAAGAATTCGGAAGCTGCAAAACAGGAACATTTTCTCCCGTGAATCCAAAGGATGTAACCACAAAATTTCAGACCCCAAGAGACATGCTAATAACTTTTTAAATAACCTAAACTACAAATGATTACAACGTGGAACAAAAGAGCGGTGGAACAAACTGTGGAACAAAACGGTGGAACAAACAACGGTGGAGCAAAAAGAACTTAATGCCAAAAGTAGATGAATCAAAGATTACCGTAAGGATTATTAAACTGAATTTATCTGTTATCACAAATAAAGCAAAAACATTTTTGCATTTCTTGGAGGTAGCGGCATGGTTCCTAAATATTCTCTGTCTAAATGTCACTTTTAGTCTTGTTTACAGTTTTACTTCACTTCATTTCTAGATTGTTTTGATGATCTGTTTGGTTGTTTGAATCATGTCTTGAAATTAGTTTTGAAATTCTTTTATCATATTAAGTGCCTTGGCATGAAAAGAAAAATTAAAGGAATAACATATTAATTATGATAAGATAAGAGCCCTCACGCATCTCGGAGCGGCGTTGTCCTTCTAATAGAAGATCTAGGTTCTTGATATGCATGCAGCTAAGAAATTAATAGTTTTCTAAATAAGGTTAACAGGTTTCTAAATAAGGTTAAGGTTTGTCAACTGGTGAAGAAATGTTTAAACAGCTGACTGCATTAAATAAGGGATAATAAACTAACAACTCAGGTACATCCAAGTAGTTTAATAATCTTCAGCGGCATTATTATGTCCTCATTTCCTTGTGCTTTCGTGGTGTAATTGGAAGCATACTCGATGCGTATTCGAGGGGTCCTGGGTTTGAGTCTCGGTGACGGCATTGGCAATTTCTTCAGTTTTTCTGATTCGGAAAAAAAATAATTAAAAAGAAACATATTGACTCGACTAGATTATGTTAAAAATTAACAAAACCATTTTGAAGCTGTTGTTAATAAAAAGAAGACAAATATTTTATTGAAATTTATTTTATTCCAACTTATTTTTAAACACACGTGCAACAAAAGAGTGTGTTTGTGGCAAAACAATTTTATTATCCCATTCGGAATAGAAAGTAGAAAAACAGAGCAGGAATTTGTGAGAAAATTGTTTGTTTCAATCCCGCAGAATCAATGCATCGGCGAATTTAAACCGGATGCAAAATCTGCTTCCATCACACTATAGAGAACAAAAACATTTTTTGTCAACTTTCCTTCCCATAACACAACATTAAAGAAAGAACAAAACATGTTTTTGTAATCAAAGGAAAGTGCAGCAAATGCTGCATATGATTCTTTAACTGAACTTCCTGACACTACTGATTATTAATACAATTCAGTTTAATATTAGAGAAACATTCTTTTTTGAAGAAAACGTACAAGAAGAGCATCACTTCTAGCTGATTTTTACAAGCAGACAGCACATGTGCCATCCAGAAATTTCGTTTTACAGAGTTTTTTTATTTCAATTAAAAGAGAAAGAAAACATCAGATCACAGACTAGCTCCTCAAAGAAGAGTTTAACTTAGCATTTAAAAAATAAAATACAGGGTATTTATAAAGTCCTGGACCCAATTTGATGTTTAATAACTCATAAAATAATAAAGATACATTAAACATAATAACATAAATGGTTAGATAGACTCAAAAGTTTCATGATCCTTGTCAATGAACTTCCACGTGTGCCCCCTTCGTCGCACGGAGAATATCAAGTCGATATTCAATTTCACGCCAGGTACCGGCAAGCATGTCGGCATCCACAGAGGCTATTGCGGTTGCAATTTTGGCTTTTAGGTTATCAATGTTCGACAGTCTCCTCCTGTAAACGTTGTCCTTTACAGATCCCCAAAGGTAAAAGTCCAGCGGCGTTATATCAGGTGATCTGGGTGGCCAAGGAATTGGACCTCCTCGCCCAATCCATTTTCCTGCAAAATGGTCATTCAAAGAATGACTCGGTCGTGCATTAGTCCACACCACACATTAACCTTTGGAGAATCCCTTTGTCCCTCACGGTATTCATGGGAGTTTTCAGATCCCCATATGCGCACATTATGGCGATTAACAATGCCAGAATGATGAAAGGATGCTTTGTCGGAGAACATTATGCGCTTCAGAAATTCAGCATCATCTTCTATCCTCCTTAGCATATCTGTTGCAAAGGCCATCCTCCTAGGCCTATAATAATAGGCAATAGTTGCCAAAAACAATAGAGAGAAAAATGCAATTAATAAGCAGACGATATTTAGAAAAGTAGAGATATTTAGACTGGAAAATGAAATTATTAGAAATTAACCACGCGCGCAGACCATGTTTACAAAAATAAAGATATTCAAACCTGAAAACGAAAATACATAAGTTCATTAAATGCCATAAGTTCTCTTATATTTCCATTATTTTATGAGTTATTAAACATCAAAATGGGTCCAGGACTTTAAAAACACCCTGTATTATAAAACAGCACAAATTACAAAATTATATTTCTCTACCAGTTACGTGGCATACTGCACCAGATCCATGTTTTGTGATTCAAAATAAAGCTGTAAATATTGCAGCTTCTGTAGAAAACCTTCTGTAGAAATATCTCGTAAACCTCATAAGATAATAGGTAAAAATAAAAGATGTTAAAATTTGTCACTGTCCGATTGTTAATAACTCTATTACAAATTAAACGTAGTATATAAATTAAGATACATCATGCAAAAACTGAAGTATACTGTAAGGTTTATTATGCGTTTTCTAACAGTTATTTTAAGTTTTGTATCTTTCCTATCTTATTCTAATTTCAACTTACAATTTCCTGCCAGAATGTGAATTCAGAAACGCAGAGAATGCAAGTGAGAATGAGTACTATTTAAATCGTGACTTAACCGACTTCAACAGAGAGAATCTGATTGCCTGACTAGCGTGCGTTTGCCTTCTGGCCACATATCTCTTAGCTGTTACTACGCTTGGCCATATCTAGGCGCTTGCAAGGCTTCGCCGATTCAAGTAATACTTAGGGGCCAACTAGTTGATAGCTTCGGCTATATTTATTTAAAAACTTTAGTTAAGTTAATTTAGTTCAAATTATTAGTATTTAAATTCAAGCCCGAGTGGTGGCTTTATTGTAAAGTTCCAAGCCAGAACTGATTGTAAATATACTGGATAATAAAGGTTTCTAAACCCTTCTCAAGTCTCACCTGTTCTGTTCACACTTAAGCGATTATTCGCTTGTAAAGTATTCGTGGGGTTCTAAATAAGAACTTAAGATTTAAAGAGTTGAACCCTACAATACATTAAAATTAATAACTTCGTTTATTGCTTTCAAATAATTCAATTTGTTATTCAGCAATTCTGGGAAATTTGAAAGATAAATAAAAGTTCGTATATGCTATGCCAACTGGCAACTTGTAAAGAATCTTCCAAGTGCATAGAGATCGCAGAAGATAAATTCTATTTTGCCCAGTGTCAAGACTTGTCAAAATTCAAGGATAATTAATCTTATTTTCAGAATACATTCTTTCTTCGGTAGTTAGTTCCATGGACATTATAGGGTTCTTGGCTTTTTTCATCAGGACAAGATCTTACATGTTAGCTAAAAGTAACACAAATGCGCAAAGTAGGAACAACAACTTCTCTTTTACGGCCTGAGTTCCTTGAAATACATTCATGAAACTTTAATCCTTAATAAAGAACAGAAATTCAGTTCAGGATTTCGATTTTCCTCTTCGAACATAGTGACAGCAAGCAGATCACTAACATTTATCGCTATAATTATAAATATTCTCCTGTTAATGTTACGTATTTCAATGCCATCTCAAACTGAAGTATGCTTGATGTTTATATCCAAAATAAATAAATCCGGGATTACAGACGCACTCGAAGTGCATGAGAAAGACAAACGTAATTACTTTTCTTCGCGCAAGAATTCGCTTCCAGAATGCCACCACACGTTCCAGTTTATCGATCTCATCAGAAAAAAGACACGGGAATTCTGCAATGCTGCCCGAAGGTAACTTCCAGCAAATTCAACGAAAGACAGGTGTCAGATGCAATTTCAGGCTACTAGAGTAACTTGCACATTGCAAAGGAAAGGAACGTAATTTATAAGATACTAAGCTTCTCGAGTGATATTAGAAAGGAGACGTACTATTTTGAGAGTGCTATATGAGAGTTTAGTTGATGCAATGATAAAGAAGCGCTTGAAATCCTCAGGGAAGGAACTTAAAACTTCGAATAATAAATAATTGGAATTATTTCATTGCTCCTGAAGTTTCTTTCTGTTATATACACTGTAGTTCGTAAACTACATACTTTCGTCTTTCAGCGATATTCAATGTTTTGTCATTTGCAGTTTTAGCTTTTTCATATAATGTACACCAAGAGAAGGTGACTTTTGCCCGTGAAATAATAAAAAAGGTATGACTGATGTGCGTTGTAAAAACTCAGTAACCATCTAAGTTCTTCACACCTAAGAATTTAAAAAATACCTTAATTTCACAGTATTCTACATATTTCTTTTCGTAAATTTATTAATCAGAAATATTCAATTTTCTTCTCAACTCTATCCATAAATTACAGAATGTGAAAAAGGAAATGAATTTATTATCTTTGTATACAGCGCATTGTACCTTTTAAACAAAGTAATGCAGGTTTTTAAATTGATTTTTAATCGCTAATGTTAACCGTAGAAACAGAGTAATAATATAATAATAAAACAAGTCAGATATTAACATAAATGGACAACATAAATCTTGTGCTTAACTTTGGTAAACTTCGCCGTTGACCAAGAAGCAAATCTTCGTGCCTATTGTTGACCAGGTCTTCGGCACTTCTCAGCTGAAAGAATATTCTCAGCTCCATCCTAATTTTAATCTAAACACATCAGCATCGGAACCACAGTGACTCTTTCTATCCTCTTTGCCCACCGACAATACTTCGAAAGAACATTCAGCCCTGAGGAATTTAGATACATCCGTTTAGCGAAGATGGATAAATTTCATGCCATGTCTTTTCTGTGATTTGAACCCCAGGTGATCGATATGGAAGCTGGTTTCATTAACCATTATATTCACTAAGGAGTATGAATGGATGTTTACTATATAAAAGGAAAAATAAAACACTGCAAGCAAACTGGCTATAATGTTATGGAGGTTTTACTTAAACGCCATATTTATTCCACTTAAAATAAATGTAATTCAGTTCTAGTACGCCACCACACATTGCAGAACATGAAATACAACTTCATCTACATTGAGGCTTACCACTAATTACGAGGCTCCCGACGTATCGAGATGGAAAGGATAATTGTATGCAGACCAAGACTTAATAACATCTAATATTAAAACTTTAAAGAGCCTTTTATTCGAGCATTCAAACAAAAATACAAAGATAACAGTCTACTTGAAGAAACTATATTTCACAAATCAAAGACAATCTTTCAAAGAAACCACAATTCAATACATTTTATCATACTAGTCTTAAAATCTTTAGCAACAAACATCAGCCAACTGCAGGTTACTGACCGACAGATGACCTGACCAACTATTGGTTTCAGTTAACTGCTTAAATTCCTACAATCTTCTCAAAATCTGCACAACCCTCTGGAGAGAACAGCTCATGACTTAGTTCGAAGTGAGAGAAAAATATGCCAATTATATGCAAATTTGCAGTCTCCGGGAAAAAACTGTCAATAAATAGTCCTTAAATGGACTTTATGAAAAGTTTTCAAACTAAATTTAACCTTATTGCGCTTCCTTTACAATAATCAATTTACTTTAATTCATATTTTAAGAAATTAAGTTCTTGCCTGATATCGTATCAACTGGATCTGGAAACAATACCGTTCGTAAACACATATCTTGTGAAATTTACCTTGCCATTTCTTTTGTAGTACATCAGTTAGTATATCCAATTAATAATAAATTAATATTATATCCAATTTATTTTTATTCAGCTTAGATACTTCAGAAGCATATTTCACATTTAAATTTAAATTTAAATATAACTGCACTTAAAATCTTAACTCACCTTTAAATGTACATGTACTTAAAAACCCAAAATTAATATTCTGAATAAGATGAAGAACTTTCAGAAAAATTCTATCCAGAATTTAACAAAATTAAATTCAAACTACAAATTACTTGCGTTACATTTTACAGCAATTTCTTCAAAAACATTTACTTTAAGCCAGAAGGAAACTTTTACTTTGCTTATTTATTTGGATCAGCAGCGTTCTTTATCTTTCATGCAATGCAATGTGCCGTGCCTACACCAGTTTTGAAATTCTTCTTGGTGCTGTATAGATATCTTGTCTCGGCAGTCTTCCATTTGGCTATCAGTTCCACGTTTCCAGTTAGCTGTCCGCTGAACATTTGGTTTGAGAGCATATAAGCATGTCTCAGAACGCTGCAAAGTATTAATTCTTCATTTTCGATTTTTTTCTATTCCTTCGCGCTGAAATTCTTCCTTTGTTTCTACCCTTCGTTTAGCGTTGCTTTTTCCATCGGAAAACTTTCTCTTCTCTCCACGCTTGCTCCTTTTGCTGCGTAACCACTTGCCGTAAATGTTGAAAATTTGAGGCTCTCTTCTCGACCTGTTTCTTTGAATTCTTTGCTTGAATTTGCTCCTCCTTCTCATCATTGCCTATTGGTAATGTATTCTTACAATGCGTATTCGTGCGCGTTCTTTTGTTTATTCCGTGTTTTGCCTCATGCATTGGCTTCTTTTTCCTTACCTTTCTTCTAGATGCGTTTAGTCGATCTTTCTTTCAAACTCGTTTTTACTATTTTGTCTTCTCGATTTCTTCTCCTTGAATCACTTTCTGCCCTTCCTGATTGGTTTAACGTCTTTTCTGCTTCATTTTTGCGAGGTTTTTATATAAGGCTATTTTCTGTGACCTCTTCTTGCACACCACTATTATCCTGTATGCTTGGAGAATTAAACAGTACTTCTGACTGACCTAACTGCTGCAAAGACTGTGTTTCCCCTTTCGTTTCTTTAACTGATCAGTATTTGTGTACCACGTCTGTCCCTTATCATTCTGCATAGTTACTACAATGTTTTTAATATTTACTGCAGTGAGAGGTCCTAAGAAGCTTTCGTTGAATTTATTAGTCCTGCGTTTTGCGCAGATGACAACGTATGATTTATCTTTCAGAGTTTATCGCCAATTCTAATATCCGCTTCTCTCCGTTTTCTGTAGTAATAAAGCTTTTGTTCTAACACAGGTTTAGCTCAAATTTTAGCTGCTTCATTTGGGCTCATTTAGCGAGATTCTAATTGCTTATTTCGAATCAGCAATGCTTTCATGATGGAGGGGAGCAGTGAGACCGTGAAAGGAACAGAACAATTACTCATGCTGACCTTTTCACTAGCTCTCCTTCTAAAAGTATGCCACAAACGACGAACGAGAAATTATGCAATGTTCGTTAGAGGAGTGTAAAAGAACTTCAATGTGAAAAATTCAAAAAGCTTGAAATGGGTGAAGTTCAGGGAAAATTGTGTTTATTAAAGCATTTAAATTTTATAAAGCGTATACAAAATGGTACTCTTCTGATTAGTACCTAGTTGGCAGAATTTTCCAGGCAAATACAGAGTTTGATGGAGTTACTTAATATCTAGTCGTCTACTTCGCTCGGCATGGAGGTTTTAACTAGGAATTTTCTTCTACCAGACATACCGGTGGTAGTTGAATTGTCCGAACTAGCTAATGAACTCAGCTGTAATAATGATATACACATCATAAGTTTGCGAATATTTATGATGAAAGTGTTCACTGAAAAAGAGGCCTTCAAAAAGAGTACTGGTGACATTTGTAGGACACAACTTTCCAGAACATGTAAAACTGTAGCTGACAAGTCAAAGGGTAATTAGATTTCATGACAACCCGAAACAGTGTTCACGGTGTCTTAGGTTTGGGCATGGAAAAAAAACCTGCAGAGGTTGAATTAGATGCAGCAAGTGTCACGATAATCATAAAAAGGAGCAATATCAAAGGCAGCTAGTCAAGTGCCCTTTATGCAGCAATTCCCATGAAGCTACTTCAAAGGATTGTCTTGTGTACTTAGAAGAAAGCAATTCTCAAATATAGTTCAGATTACCATATCCTTATTACGGAATCAAGAAGAATCATGAAAGCAAAAAGGCCTATGCGAAAGCGGCAGTGACCCAGTCGTCAGGTATGGCAAAGTAGGAAATCCTGAAGGTGGTAATGCCCTTACTGGCTGATGTCCGGGCTACATTCGAAACAGTGTCAAAACAGCAAACGGAGATCATTAATAGAAGTTGACTAGAGAACACCATAAAATGTGATACAATGATTACCAAAACGCGCGAAAAGTTTTATATCAAGTTGATTGAGTGTCGGAATAGGTTAAAGACAAGATGGAGGAAAACGAGGCCTCAAACAGACACAGCAGTGGACTTAGATATGCCAGATTTAAAAATCAGAATTTGAGAGAAGCAAGGGAGTGAAACCTTCTTCTAAGTGACCGCGTTAATTCTAAAGGTATGTTTTCTAAATAAGCATGACTCGATAAAATTTTTTAAAAACCTGGAAGAAGTTAGTATTTTTTTCTTTTCTTTCTTTTATCTAGTTTTGTTTTCTCATCCAGCTCCATGGGACCGATCATTTGTTAGGAGCTTTTCCGAGAGAAATTTTGTTGCTCACAGGAAAGAATTTTACTGTGATATCTTAGCAGTCCAAGAAACCTGGTTTTCAAACTTAGAGGATTTTCGTTTGCCAGATATGACAGTTTTCTGTAAAGGCAGGTCTAGTTCTCAGCAAAGCGGAGGGCTTAAAATCCCTCGAGCGAAATTTTGAAATCAGATGGCTCATTTGGTATTCCTCCACAGAACACTTTATAGATATTTTTTTTTACTGGAACCGCCGCAGAATTTCCTTATTTCAGCTCGTAAAGAAAGCTATAGCAGCCTTAATGTCTGGCTGATACGTTTGCTTTGTTGCTTAAAGTTTTCAATATTTAATGCTCACTCAATGAAATAAATATTCCAGATGCATCTTCTAGGTGCAACTTTGGCACAAGATGAAAAAATACTATATGCACATCAGCGTTTCTATTTATCTATATCCAATAGAAGCCTGACTACATTCAATGGCCATTTCATTTGCAAAAACCCATCAGAAGTGCGAAAGAAAACATTTAACACAGGAAACATTATAAGGTTCCAAAAGACGTGCTTTCAATTGAGGCCTATTTTAACAAGGTAAAACTCAAAGTGTACGATATATTTTATTAAAACTCAGCCTGTTAATATAGTGGATTTACGTTTAAACTAAGAACTGTTATTTGTTTATAGCATATTAGGTATCTGTAATTGCTTTGGACTTAATCGTAAATGAACTGAAGTTCCCCAGCGGTTTAAGTATTGGTATTATCATCCTGATAAGCAATTTCTACAAGCTATACTTAAATATTTAAGTGATAAGAACAACTAAATACACTATTCCCTTTCATTTCAAATAATCCGATAACATTTTATACCATTTCCAGTTCACTACAAATACTAAGAAGAAGTCGTAAGT
>KK115408.1:111198-130040 GCA_000611955.2 Stegodyphus mimosarum
TGAGCTCACGGAGCCGAATAATATAGTGGGTATATATATTTATATAATGAAAGTAATAAAAAGTAAATTAATAAGCCCAAGACTTGCGCTAAAGCTGCAAACTAATAAAGCAATAATACACTATAAATTATAAAAAGATAATTCTCCATATTACATCTCCAAGCAACAGAAATTCAATTTAAAAACGTTATTGAAAAGATGTTTTTCAGAATTTAAAAAATCTATAGAATTTTCAGTCCTTCTTGCTTTAAACGCAGTGCAAGAAAAACTATATCCAAAAATGCCAAAATCAGAAGTAAACTTTTTAAGTATCGAACCAGTTATTGTCATTCACAGCAGATTAATCGACTTATCAAGGGGATAAACCAATCTACCATCAATTAACAGTAAATAAAATAAGAGAGAGTGTTTCATCTTACTTCCAAGTAAGCATCAAATTATTTGCTAGATTCAAATCACTATTTGACACTCAATCAAAATAAAGATATTAGCCACTAAACCAAAAGAATCCTGTTAAAAAGCAAATAATCTTTAAGACTAAAATTTTTTCACTAAGAACACAATTAATCTAAACGAGACGCTTACTTTAGAAGACATATCCCCGACACTCTCTTTTCATTTCAAATAGAAAAGTAAAAACAAAAGTAGATTCAAGAACAAATTTTAAAAAAAAAATCGTAAGAAAATCATAAGAAAGTAATAATCCATAAAATTAAAATTAAAAACTGTAGCAAAAAAGAAATTTAAAAAAATAACAATAACAATTTTTCAATAATGTTTTAAAATTGAATTTCCATTGCTTGGAAATGTAATATGGAGTTCCTCAATTCCGTGAGGTCAATTTTTTTTAACAATCCTTATACAGTGGTAAATAGTGCATTTTTTTTGCTTTAAAAATGATTTAATTATGTTGTTCTTATCTTCCGGTTAAGGCTTTTATGCCTCTAGTTAATCTGCATGCAATAGTTATAGAATTATCAACAATTTAAAAGTTATTTTAGTGTGGCTAAACTGATGTTTTTACTATAGCAGCCATATTTGTTTACATTTGACACTTAGCAAAATAGTGAATTAATTCTTTCTGCACTTTCAGTGTCATTTTGCCGAGTGGAACCGAAAGGAAACTTTTAGTGCTGTGCACCGAAAAATCTGCCTTCTTGCCTGCTGGCCGAATAGCTGTTCTTGCGTAGAAACTGTAAATTTAGTTGTAAAAATTGTTTTTCAGAATTGTTTTAACTGCATTTTGTGTTTTAAGTTTTTCTGCATCTTTCAATTTTTAATGAAGATATTTTTAGTTTTTATGTATTTTTGCCTTGCTGCCAAGTGCGAACTGAATTAATTGAATGGGAAACGGAGTTTTAATGAAATTCGAGGAAATAATTTTAAATGAAATGCCGGCAAAAACGCGTATAATTTAATGTTCCGTACAAGGAGGTTTTGTGGTGTAAACATCAACTTTTTTTTATTTAATATATTAGTGTGTATTTCGAATGGATACACTTATGTAAATTGTAAATGTATTTCCTAATTTTAATCCTTACTTGTCTACCAGTTTTGTACACTAAACAAAAGATTGAAACCTATGAAAGTTGTCATGTATATAATGAGATTATGTATATAATTGAATTACTCAAACTGAGTAGTTCAACTTAATAAAAATAATGCCAATTACAAGCTCAATTTTGCTGCAAATATTAATAAAAATTACATATTCTGGAGCATAAAAACATCCTATTCTTTAATGATAATTTTTCTTTTGCTTTCATTTAAGAATAGATTTCTGAAAAGAAAAGAAACAAAAGGAAATGGTTTCACTTTTAGCCAAAGAATCAATTTATATATATAAATTGTTTTAAAAATAAACAACAGATTTGATGTCGCAAATAATCAGTAATATATAAAAATTAAAGTTACGTTCCGACAAATATATATTTGCAAGAACCGAAAGCTTAATAATCTTGGATTGAAATTTCATTCATCGATAGTGTCAGACAAAAACATTTAATGGAAATGTATTCATTTCTTCAGAATGAAAAACTTTTAAAGCATGATTAAAGCATTTGATGTTTTTTCTTCAAATAAATACCGAGGAAATTAAAGGTTTTTTTAATTTTATTTTTAAAGGGCTTTACTTTAACCTAAGGAAAAGAATTAATTTTAATTTCAAGCAAGAAAATTAGCAAAAGTTGCGTAATTACAGAATGCGGGTACTTTGCTTATATAAACTAGTAACTAACATTGTTTAATGTTTTCAAAGTTAAATATTTTTGTCTCGGAGTTTGTGAAATAACACTTCATTCCAAAGCAGTTTTAATTACTCAAAAGTACCTAATTCCTAATTTACAGAGTTTTCCTAATAAGATATATGCTGTTTTCATGTAGTTTTAATTGCTTTCTAAAGTTAGTCAATCTCCCAAAGTCAGTTTTGATTTTTGTTTAAACTACCTTTGTGAATTAAGTACTTAAATATAAATAACAGTGTCAGTAAAATAGATAAGAAGACATCCTACCTAACTAATCGTATGCTGGCATTAGAGTAATCTTTGCTTTAAAAATATTGCTCTTCCATAAATTTGAAAAACATAAATATTTTAGATATGTTGAGAAATAAGGAATATACATATTTATTCAGAACTAGGAGATATTTTAAGCTGGCTAACATTTCTTTTGGCAAATATTTAAGCATTGTGCTTTAAAAGCATATTACATTTAGTAACAATTTTTAATTTAAATAATACACTCTTAATGAAAAGGTACAGCCAAAGAAAGAGAGGCGCATACGTTACTCAGTTTAGAAGAGTTTTTTCATTAAAAACCATTAAGACTAAACTTTTGTTTTCCGTTCTTTTTTTTTTATTATTATTCTGTAGTTCCTTTCTAAGAGTCCATCATATAGCCTTTTCAGTCCGAGTGATATTGCACGTGAAGTGGCTTTTTGTTGTAAATGAATATAATAATATTTAAATGAAATAATTTTGGACGGATAGAAATTTTTCCTTTCTTAGAAAAATTGTTTAATTAATTTCATTTAGATCATATTTAAATCTGGGATAAATGTCAAAAATAATAAAAAGAAATAGTTTTATTTCTTAACCCGCACAGTGTATATATATAATTTAAAATTGATTTTATCATTAAAATTTATAGATCATTAAAATTAAAAATTTATAGATTTTAATTCATTAATAGATCATCTAAAATTTTAATGGGATAAATATCATTTAAAACTAAAAATTAATAGTAACTTAATTTAAAACTAAAAAGTAAAAAGGTTTTATTTCTTACAAAACGTTTTAGTTTTAAATGACATTCATCCCATTTAGATGTCCAGACACTATATTCTTGCAATGATTACTAAATTCAACTTGCACTGCGTCGTTCTAATTATTTTGACAGCTTCAAACGCCTTCTAAATCTTTCGCTTGTATACATTACTTAAGTCTGGTAAAATATATTTCACTCACTTGCCTTTAACACGAAGCATGAGTATAATTACGTTATTTTTATTTCACGTATCAGTTTACTACAGCAAAAGGTTTAAAAATGAAGTTGCAAACGAATTAAGCAACAGACAATTTACACGTTTCAACACCTTATCTGGCAGTATTTATTCATTTTATTATTGATGGACAGAATCTCAGACTGAACGATGAGAAGGAATGCGCTTCAAAAGAAAGCTGAGACGGAATGTGCTTTATGTGCTTCAAATATTCCAGCTTGTTTAAACACACTGCTCGACGTTGAAAATGTAACACCAAGAAGGAGTAGTCAGAATGTGATGAAATTTGGAAAAACCACAGAGACAGCAAGCAGCAATAAATGATCTTTATTTCAAAATGATAGTCAGAATACAGAGTCGGCTGAGTAGGATGTAGGACCACCGCGGACAGCGATGCACAAAGAAGCACGTCTAGGCATAGTGTCAATAAGAGTGCGGATGGTGTCCTGAGGGATGGCTCTCTATTTCCTTTCAACCATTTGCCACAGTTCGTCTTCTGAACGAGGCAGGGGCTGAGTCTGCAAACGGCGTTCAAACACATTCCGCACATGTTCGATTGATGACAGGTCAGAAGCGTACGGTGGCTATGCTGTGAGGTCAATGGCAAACTTAGCGGACGCCGTAAGTGCAGACCACGTTCAACCAATCGACAGGAAGTTGTTCTTGTCGACACGGGAACACCCAGGGTATCTTGCACATGCTGCAGAATCGCGGTACAAGTGACTTGCGGGACCGCCACAGCGGATGCGTCGATCCACGTGTGCTGACGTCTCTCTGACTGCACCTGCACCCCTCCTTCTTCCCACATTCCCTTGTTCCAAGCTTGTTCGCCATAGCCGATGCACCATCTATATCGGTATCAGCTGCGATTTGACGTAAGGACCAACCCGCCCTTCTGCGTCGGATCACCATACCCCTCGTAAAATCTGAATCACTCTATCTGCTGGAAGTGCCTTCGTTGACGGCGGCCTGGCATTCTTTCCTATTACACGTATCTTCCGGGACAAAAACCAACTTTCTTTGATAATTCGTCTCGCAGAAATAACGACACGAATATTGCCCATTCTGCACGTTGCTTCCCTTATATCTTACTTCATGTGCGTCGGAGAGCTGCTCATTCACATCCTTCGCATAACTCAGTGACGTATGTCTACTCTAAAATTTGCATAAATTTCTGACCACTCCTTCTTGGTGTTGCATTTTCAATGTCGAGCAGTGTATCTTGAAAAGAAACAAAAAGCATACGCCGTTCCTTATCGATGTATCACTGTAGGTAAACTTCTAAGAGCTTAGTATAAGAAAAGACCAAATATCACGTTGACTAAGCAACATTCTCATTTCGCTCTCTCATGTAAACAGTACCACTGATAAGCTGATATCAAGGATATGCAGCTTACAGGCGAACGGGCAAAGAGGCCACCCTCACGAAGTCATCTGGCCAGAGTGAACCGAGAAACCTGTCGTCCAGTTGCCGTACGCAGCTGCTGGGCCATATTACCGCTGTTTGGTTTCGATCTCTTTGTGCCCGAGGGGAGATATTTTGTCTTCAAACACCGTTGGTTTCCTCAGTCTACCACCACCAATCTTTCTTGCAGCTGTATCTATTGTCCGGAAGGCTTTACAGGATTCTGAAATCAATGCTTCCAAACTCTTGGACGACAGACGTCAAACTGCAGCCATCCTCAGGTCTGGTTTACCAATCATTATACCATGTGTAAATACGTTCTGATGTTTTCTTGTAACCATACTATACGTATAATCTCATATTCACTTTGAATTCACTGAAGAATGCCTGGAGGTACATCTTACATTCTTCATTTTGATTTGCCTTGCACTGTGCGAGTTGAAGCTTGGCTATTAGTATGCCCTGACGAACCGTCTGACGTTATTGCTCTGTTATTTGCACATCGCCATTCTACTGAGTAGATTTTTTTGTACTGATCCAAGAAGCCCTTTTTAGCAATTTCATGGTTGTATGTTAAAAAATGAATTTGTTGCTCACGTTTTGCACACTGGTGTATTATACAGTCTGCACGCTCCAAGAAACATTATATCTCATTATCGTTACAATTGATTAGTTCTGAGAATAATGCGTATTAGAGTTGTACTTTGTAATCGAATATTACCATTTCTTTGACAGAAAAACAATTCGCCGATTGTACGAATTAAAAAACTATCATATTTTTCAGAAAATTTATGTTTTGAACCTAGGGAAGGGCATACAAAAACTTACTAAGTTTGATTCCTTAAATTACTTTGATAAATACATTGTAATCTTTCATATGCTTTTAAATCACCAGAAGAATCAAGGGCATATTAGTGCGCTTACATCAAAGTTCTATGGTTACATAATATTTATAATACAAAATGTTTACTCGAGTAATTTTCAAAAATGATCTAAACGTAATGTGTATCGATATCTATCTGGTCTAGCTTTTTTTTCATCTCCATTACCTGAATTTCTTAAACAATAATAAAACTTGAAATTCAGACAACATAAATAGACTTGAAGACTTGCGTAATCCAAATAAACATATATTATTTTGTACTCTGATGCTTTCCGAATTTTTCCTTGGTTTTCTTAAAGTACATAAGACTTATGCTAATTTAATAAATTTTTTAACTGAGTGACTGAATAATGATTATCCAAGTACATTAGAACTGCTATTATCTGGACATCAGAATCCGAAACTCCAGGACAATTATGTTTGTCGTTAAATATATTTACATTTATTCATTTGTTTAAATAATGCAAAGCCAATATAATATAGCACACGCTTTTGGAAACGTAACTGTTGATTTAGAAATTTTTGGCTTCTTATCTAAAAGTGAATACATATAATGTGAAACTTGTAAGGATTTTATTTTAAATAAACCATTTATAATGATTTGAATTTTAACCGTAACTTCTTCTTTCAATAGTCCTCACCGGGATGCAGATGAATTGTTAAATATTTAAGTCTGGAGTTTGAATGCTTTTCAGTGAGAGCATTTGGCGACTACGCTTGCAGTTTATGTCCTATCGCCAGCTCTGCGAAGTTTCTCCCGGTCTTAGCCATTTTGCTAGCCGACAGTTAACACCATTACTTGTCAATCTTTTGTGTGAAATCTGGAGAGTAGACTGCATAGAAGAAGGGTTAAAAACTACCCTTTATTACACTCTTTAAATTATTTGCAATGCGTGAACTCGACGCTAACACACTACGCCTCTGCTTGGGCGGAAACTGAAACAGTAAGAACTAAACTTAAAATCCGAAGATATCAAAAAGTAGTAGAATTAAACTACAGGGCTCAGACTATCCTGTTTCCTAACAGAGAGTTGATAAATTTAGTGGCAGCAAAGTCATAGCTGTTACGCCACGTTTAACCAGCAATAACTGCTAAGCGGAAGCTCACCCTACAATATGCACAGAGTTTTCCCAGACTCTCTAACTCTCCCTTCTAGAACTTGATATTTAAACATTTTCTCCCACTTGTAGAATATGAATATGCCTTAATTCACGCGCGCTGCCAAATTTTAATATTCTGGTACTGAAAATTAGGGGAATGAGGGCTTATAGGAAAGAACTTAAAATTAAATTTAATTGGTTATTTAAAATAAATATAAATAACTACAAAGTAATTGAGCCAGCGCTTACTCAAATAAACTATTTGTATAGTCTTTGACTATGCTGCATAATTTTGAATTTTTTAATTACCCAGAGGAGGAATTTGTTTTGGAAATGCGAATGGTGCCTTCAAAAGAATTATTAAAAAAATTATTTTAACTTCCATAGGATTTTGTAGTTTTGATTCAGACTCAAGCGATCATTCGCCTTCACTGATCAATTTGATAGGATCTGAAGAAAATTGAGTTCAGAGTCCTACATCTGGCGCCCAAATCTATCACAAACGATGCCTGCTGACGTCATACACTTTAGACTGCCTCCCCAAAACATTCCAAGATTCTACAGCACCAACAATCCCAAAGGAAGATTTTTATGTATATTTTAGAAGGAATGCATGCAGCAATGAAATATCCAGTATTTTTGGTGGCAGAAACTCAGTTTCGGCTTTTATCGAGCTTATAAACCCGATTTTTATTTCTCGCAGTTGGAGAACTACAGTAGGTTGCTATAGCAACCGCTGCACTGCGAGATCAAGTACTGAACTGGTATAAAAGGATTTGAAACTATCTGCTTGGTGAACCGAATAGTTAGAATTATAAATGAGGTGCATTTAATGCTGCCACTTTAAGAGCATTTCCCTGGTTAAAGATACAGCAAAACTAGTAGAATCAGAGCTGTACGGTAAGTACCATGTGGGGATGAGTTAACTAGATTCACTTTGAGAAAGTTCCAGGTGTCAATATTCTTATACGGAAAAAAATCGACTCAACAGTTATTGAAATTATGTTCGCAGATTGTTAACCGTATATCCAAATTATTAAAGTTAAGAAGCCTTGGTACGTTAGAACAGTTTTTGAATTAGCTAAGAAATTTAAAAGTTGACGTGTATCAATAAAATTAGTGGGCTGGATCACGAAGAAAAAATTAGTGGAAGTTTTGAAAAGACTCTAGCCGAAAGAGATGGACAATTTTATGGCAGATAAATATTTGCTAGAAGGCAAATTTTTTCGTGGCCAAAAGAGAACGCCAAGATCAATCTTGGAATAGTTTCGACAAAATAAGCGGGTGTTGATAAGCATAAACTTTTACACTAGGTGGGGATGTTGAGTCAGACAGGTCAGTCATCCTACAGTGAAGAAAAATCCTGTCATAATGAATTAAAAACTTTCTGTCTCAAATATCATCTTGAATATAATACCGACGGACACTTTACCATACATAGGACAGACCAGTAGTTTTCATTTGGCAAAATATCTTAAGAATTATTTTTTTAATATTGTTTATTCGGTATTTTAGAGACAAAGATGAAACCACCACAAAGAAAACACATGAATGTATACATCGAGTGGCTTTGAACGGTCAAATTAAGAATGAGTAGCACAAAGCGGTTTTTTTTTCTTTTATTGTTAGAAATTCGCAGGCAAGAATGATTTGGGCCATGAATTTTTTAAACGCACCTAATGCGCGAACTGATTTTCGGGAATAATCGGCATAACTGAAAATAAAACATTGAATTAAAAATAAGTAGAAACGCCAGCTTTGGACTTAAAAGAGTTGTGTCCATAAGAAATTTGGAGCAGTTGTTTGGCCAATTTTGCAATTTTATCTGAGAATATGACTGAATATACACATGTGATAAGTCAATCGATCGACGCAGGAAATAACCCAGAATATAAAGCAAAACCATAGCACTACAATGAAGTGAAAGAAGAGATAGGCAGTTTCGAATGGGCTCAAAAACAAAATAATTCCCACCAACAGGCTTTGATTATGTAGTACTATGCAGAAAAAAAGAATAAATTTCTTACCAGCAATTTTAAGGCCTGGCGATTCGCTGTTAATTGCAGAAAATTAAGAGTGCAACAAAATATATTTTCACCCTATGCAAATAATTAAACAAATAGTAAGAACAAGTAATAAGGACGTGAGCGAAAGTTATTGCAAAGTCGTAATTTTACAATAAAATATGAAACTCTAATAAAAATATTCTCAGACAATTCGTAAGTCAAAGTTTCGAGGATCTGTTTGCTTAAAATTTTGAAATACATGTTTCTATCAAGATCTGATGGATAAATGTTTCTACCAAGGCCTGGAGGGAAAGCATTACCACATTTTCCCTTATCAACCGCAACCGCAGTTAAATTTCGCGGAGAGGTAAATAGAAACATAGTTTAGTAATCCGCGCTTATATAAGAAATTGCCATAAAAGCTGAATACTTGCGTAAATAAACTCTCCTACGAATTAAAATCCGCTAAACACGATATCACTGATATCACTAGTACACTTCTCGACATTGAAAATGCAACACCAAGAAAGAGTGGTCAGAAATTTATGCAAATTTTAGAGTAGACGCACGTCACCGAGTTATGCGAATGATGTGAAATGCGCAGCTCTCCGACGCACGTGAAGTAAGATATAAGGAACGCGCAGAATGGGCAATATTCGTGTCTTTATTAATGCCAGACGAATTATCGAAGAAAGTTGGTTTTTGTTCCGAAGGATACGTGTAATAGGAGAGAATGCCAGGCCGCCCTCAACGAAGGCAGTCGCAGCAGATAGACGAATTTACGAGGGGTATCGTGATCGGACTCAGAAGGGCGGGTTGGTCCTTACGTCAAATCGCAGCTGATACCGATATGGATGCGAGCAGGGTGCATCGGCTATGGCGAACATAGTTGGAACAAGGGAATGTGGAAAGAAGGAGGGATGCAGGTGCAGCCAGAGTGACGTCAGCACGCGTGGATCGACGCATCCGCCGACAAGCTCTAGCGGTACCGCAAGTCACTTGTAACCCGATTCTGCAGCATGTGAAAGATACCCTGGATGTTCCCATGTCGATGAGAACCATTTCCCGTCGATTGCTTGAACGTGGCCTGCACTTACGGCGTCCGTTAAGAAGACTGCGATTGACCTCACAGCATAGACGCCAACGTTTAGAATGGTGCCGCACTGCAGCGATGTGGATGACAAAATGGCGAAACGTCGTGTTCTCAGATGAGTTACGATTCTGTTTATCAGGTGACAGTCGCCGCATACGTCCGTCGCGTCGACATGGAGTCAGATCTAATCCGGCAGTAACTGTGGAACACCCCACCGAGGAACAACGTGGCACAATGGTTTGGGGCGCTATCGCCTACGATTCCAGGTCACCTCTAGTTCGTATTCAGGGCACTATGACGGCCCAACGATACTTTGATAATGTATTGCGGCCGGTGGCAATCCCCTACTTTCAGGAGCTGCCTAATACAATTTTTCAGCAGTATAACGCCCGACCACCAAGGGCTCGCATCTGCCAACATGCTCTGCAAGGTAGACAGATGCATCCCTGGCCACCGTAATCTCCTGACTTGTCACCAATCGAACATGTGTGGGATGTGATTGGACACCGTTTGCACGCTCTGCCCCTGCCTCGTTCAGAAGACGAACTGTGGAAAATGGTTGAAAGGGAATGGAGAGCCATCCCTCAGGACACCATCCGCACTCTTATTGACTCTAAGCCTAGACGTGTTTCTTCGTGCATCGTTGTCCGCGGTGGCCCTACACCCTACTGAGCCGACGCCGTTCTCGCTCTGTATTCTGACTATCATTTTGAAATAAAGATCACTTATTACTGCTTGCTGTCTCTGTCGTTTTTCCAAATTTCATCACTTTCTGACCATTTGTTCTTGGTGTTGCATTTTCAGTGTCGAGCAGTGTATATTAATAACTATGAACTTGTCTACACACTAGGATCCGCTAAGCACGACACTGACAAAACATTGGCTGAATTACACTTTGAAAGGAAGTTAATTACAACCCTAGAAAAACTATTTTTTGTTGAAAACAGATGGGAAGAATTTAAAATGGCACACATTTAGAAATTGATGGATCAGAAAACAATCAATGCGGATATGGGCAGTGAAAAGCAAAATATTTATTGCAATAAGAAAAGGCGTGAGTTTGATTTTAAGGTGAAAGATAAGGTTTTTAAAAAAACAAATCATTTACCTTCCTGTGCATCAAAAGGAAAAAAAAAGAAATGTAGTAATAAATTGGAAGGTCATTTTTAAATCCAGAGTATCAGAGAAACAATTTTATTTGTCAGTGGATGCCAGTGGAAAGAGCAGGCTCATCGTAAAAGTGGTCTATTCAACAACGTAAGAAACACGCACAGAGAAACAAAGGCTTCCAGGAATGGAGGAGAAAAGAGAAAAAATCCAGGTTGGTTGATTCATCAAAACAATAAGCTACAGAGAAGTGAGGGCCGAAAGACAACAAAAAACGTGCCAAAGATTCAAATCACAAATGAAGTGTCTGGAAGATGTCGCTACCATCCAACTAAGAAGCAAAAGCAAATTGAAGGAAGACAAAAAGAAAAACGTCCTGGTGAACAAAATCAAGTAACGTATTGAGTTAATTCAAAATTAAGTAATGTAGCCTTGAATTTCAGTTTATGTTACTTTAATTTTCCACAAGAGCTGGAGTTTGTTTTGTAAGAACGAGTGGAGTCTTTTATTAAATTTAAAGGTTTAATAAAAAGATTCTGTTAAACTTCATAGGACTTTGTTATTTTGATTGAGACTGGAAGGATAACTCGCTTACAAATCTCTCAGGGTATGAAGAACATTGATTTAAAGGGGAAGAAGGAGGGGTTGTAAGTGACCAGTTCTTTAAATACTTGAAAACATTTTGAGAAAATCCATCTAATTCAATTATCGCAAAATATTACACAAAGGTTAATTAAAAATTTATTACATAAATGAAAATTCAGGAAAATAAACAATGTAATTAAATGATAACCATAATCCTTAGTGTTATTTAATTATAAATAGCAATTAATTAGAAAAACTTACAGAGTATCCTTATTCTCTTAAAGGTAGCATACAACTTGGGCTCTATGTAGAAGACTAACTAGCTAACCCTTGCTTTGTCTTGAAGAATAAATACTGCAGAAGAAAGGTTTTAATTAACCTTTTTACTTAAACTAAATTAAAGCAGATCCACACATTTCGTGCTTACCACTTGTGGCTAACGTAAATTTAGCAGAAAATAAGAATGTAACAAAAATAAGATACTTAACGAATGGCTCTTTAGTTTAACTAACGCTAAATCGGCTGCACACAGCAAAGACGAACTGAGAAATATCAGTATAAACTTAGAGGTGCCTAACACTGACCAGAGAGCTAATTTCAAACACGCAGCATAACCTCGCAACTAAGTCTGCTACAACTACATTTGATCTCTTGAAACGCAGCTTAAATATTGCTTCTGAAACACGTTCAGATTAGGATCTACGTCATAATAAAATTATATTCTGGAAGAAAAACTGTAATCAGGAGGGAAAGGAAAGAAAAACTAAAATTAATTGTTTAGAATAAAATAAGTCCCTACAAACTTAGTAGTATAAGTACAAAATTTTAAATTGAACTCTCTATTTATTTTTCACTTATATATTTATAAAATTAATGTTATGATTAGCAGAGTAAAAAAAAATGATCTTTCTAAAAGAGCAATTTACAGTATCATTTTCCACTGAGCAGTTTCATTTCAATTCGTTCGTTAGCGGTGAAAATTACTCTCAGTTATTTTCAAAACTAACGGGCAAGCTCGCCAGATGAGCGGGCAAAGGCCAAAGCAATATTTATAAGTTCTATTTACAAAAAAAACTGAAAATAAAAGGAATTATTAATTTAATGTACTGTATACAAAGTTACTAGCTGCAACCAAAGCAAAATTTATGAATTCTGTATACACCTGAAAAGAAAGTGCATAAAAATATTTCAGTATGAATGAAATCAGTTCATTCTTTCCAAACAAAAACAAATGCCTAAATAATTTTTTGTTGCCAAGCCAGGAAACAAAAGCATTTCATATCACGTATGACGTCATGACTTAAATTTAATGTAATGCAAAAGCCTTTTTGTTGCGTTCGCACGGACTCATAGTAGATTGAATGTATAAGGCGTATAAAAAGTTAATAAAATATATTCTTATAACAAGAAATATAACAAAACGTTAGATTCTTCCTCAAATATACTCGTACAATATCATAATATCACGTAATATAATCAGTAGCTATATTTTAAACTACTAAAACATTAAATAGAACTCAATCCAAAGCGCAGAGAAAGCTAATCCGATCTCACCGCGATTTCAGAGTGTATTATTTTTGTTTGATGTTCGCAGTGAGTGCTTGCATATTTAAAATCAAAAGAGACACAATAGCATCAAACTGGAGATTAATTGGTTGATAACTTTGGATAAAGTTATTAAGAATCTAATATTATTTATTATGTTAAGTGAGGAATACTGCAAGAATGACCAGAACCTAGAAAGAAAATGCATGATGGGGACTGTTGAGACTAGTCAGAGTTGCGAACCACTTTCCCATCTGGGTTATGCTTGCTCGGATATCAATATTGTTGCAATAAAAAGCTGGTTTTTTCCTCAAAGATATTGGTGCAATATCGCAATATCGCGCAATATTATCAGTATATATATTTCAAACTACTAACACATTAAATAAAACGCAATCCAAAGAGCAAAGAAAGCTAATCCGATCTAACTTCGAATTCGCTACAATCAATAACAACTGAGCTGAGACGTTTCTCTCCAGCTTTTATAGCTTTTTAAATCGGCCACGCGAGACAGTTCTAGCAATTTCTGGAAAGCAAATAGTGTAGGATCATGGTTACATCTAACAGAGTAATCAATTACATTTATTCAAATTAAATGTTAGTTTCTGACATAAACTTTCATGCAATGTTAAATGCAAGTGCTCTTCTATTTTCAATTTTCCGGCGTAGCTTTCTCTTAAAATTTGTCACGCGCTGCATTACACGGGGAAATAAAACAATTTTAATTATAATTCTACTAAAAATATCTAACTAAAAATGGAATTCCTAACACTGCCCCCTTCCCAAGGACTGCACGTCGCGGGCAGTGCTATCCCTGGAGAGGAAGCCATATTTGCAACTAAAGCATAAATTCAATAACACACATTACATTGCAATGACAAACAACATAAACAATAATTGTAATAAGTAACTTAAAACACAACAAATACTATTAAATACTAAATACATACCAAATCAAACACAAATCAATAAATGAGTACAAAAATTTACAAATTTAAAAATAAAAAGGACCATGTCCCTACAATATACACTACATACTATGACCATAGTAAGGGGCTAACCTTTCGTAATCAAGGACTTTAGGCTTAGAGTTCGATGACTTACGGATCCGAACCACGACGTCTTTCAGCCTGTTTAGGACTGTATATGGACCATCCCAAGGTGACGTGACCGTAGTTAAAGACATAGTTCTTTCTCTTCGAGTCGGATTCCACAACCACACCTTGTCTCCTTCATTGAATCGATGTCCAGTAGCTTTCGTATTGTAATGGGTTTTCATCTTCTCCGTCGCCGAGTTCACTTGCTGTCATGCAAAATTGTGCATCACTTCAAACGGGGCCTGGAGATCTTGGATATACTCCTCAGGCGATGGAGTTTCAACCAAACAAAAGATCATAAGGCAGACGAAGGTCGCGACCGAAGAGCATATCGGGTGGGGCATAGCCGGTAGTCTCGTGGACAGCACTGCGAAAATACAGTAAAAACGCGCAGAGAAAGTACCTTCTTTTCCCAGTCCAGCTGGTGTCTGGAAACCACCAATGAGAGGTTATTAAGGATTCGATTAAACCTCTTTACCATGCCGCCCGACTGGGATGTAAAGGGATCATTCGTGTTTTCATAATGCCGAGTAGCTTGCAGAGCTCTTTGTCTGATTTCCGGTACAAGACCCCGTTTCGAATGTGGAGGGAGTTCCAGGGAGAGAAGTATTTTGTCGCCGGACTACACATCGAAATTTCCTGCCAGGTAGCATTTCTGTTTGAAGAATCCATTAACAAAATTATGGGCTTAATGTCGTCGTCTTCCAGCTGGTCTTTGTTGACTTCTTAGTCACTCCATGGGTCTGGATTAGTCAATGTTGATATTGTAATTTGTCGTTCGGCCAGTTTAAGCAGCTAATATTTCGCTTCGACCCTGGAAAAATATCGGCAGCTTTCCGGGAAAGGTCTTCTAGACAGAGTTTCTACATTTCCATGCGATATTCCCTTCCGATGATCGATGGGTGTTGTCATATTCCTGGTATCTCTGTATCCACCTGGCTATTTAACCTTCAGGATTCTTAAAATTTAGGAGCCAGGTTAATGACGCATGATGCGTGAGGAACAGGAATTTTCTGCCTTAGAGATAATGATAAAAATATTCTAAGGCTTTAACTATGGCGAGCAACTCTTTCCTGTTGACACAAAAATTCCTCTCCGGCTTAGATAGGCACTTGCTCCAGTAGGCCATTACACGTTCTTTGCCGGTTGTTTCTTGGGACAAAGCAGCACCGACACTTTCATTGTTCGCATCCGTGTCAAGAATAAATGGTATATTGAGCTGACGATACGTCAGGAGTGGAGAAGATGTTAAAACATACTTCGGGTTCTTAAATGCATTCTCACATTCTGTTGTCCACAAGAACTTTTTCTTGCTTCCTGTCAGTTTGTGAAGGGGTCTTGCAATGCAAGAAAAGACCTTTCATATATCTCCTATAGTAGGCTGAGCTGCAGGAAACTTCTTAGCTGATGAACATTTTCGGGGAGTCTCCACTCTTTAACTGCGGACACTTTTTCTGGATGTCTGCACACACCTTCGGCAAAATTGACATATCCAATATCATTGGATATGTCAAGTACTTCCTATCTGTATAATTTACATTTAGCGAGATTCAACTTTAGATTGGCTTCTTTCAATTTCTGAAGCACTTTTGTAAGATTTTCTAGTTGTCCTTCAAAACTCTTCCTAGCGATCCTGATGTCATACAGGTATATCAGACAGGCTTCGTAGGAAACACCTTTCGAAACAGTCCTCATGAGGGGTTCGAAGCTCTATCTGGCGCATTAACGCTGCGCTTTTGGGGATAGTGTTTGAAAGACTACAGAAGGCTTCAATTAAAGTTTCATCAAGAGAAGCCTACCGAAACACTCCAGGAACTCGCCATGGATGTTGAAAGGCTGTCTCACCTCGCCTTTTCAGAGTGCCAGACAGAAACAAGGGAAATCCTGTCCCTACAGTACTTTGTGGACGACCCCCCGCATCCTGAAATACAGAAAGCTCTGCAATTGGTGGATGTCAAGGGCTTAAAAAGCGCTCTAGTGTACACCATGAATTCGAGGCAGTCCAGCAAGCCTTTCGTAGAAACCTCCACCACATTTAACTTGAATAAATTCTTTCCTGAATCAACTTGAATAAAGTGAATTCTGAAATACAGAAAGCTCTGCGTATGGCGGATGTCAAGGACATAAAAAGCTCTAAAGTGTACGCCATGAAATTCAAGGCAGCCCAGCAAACCACTTGTAAGACCACCATCACATTTAATTTGAATAAAGATTTATCTCGTAACTGACATTTAGTTTTAATAAATGTAATTGACTACTCAGTTACCTGTAGCCGTAATTCTACTAAAAATATCTAAGTAAGTAAGAAATTCGTAACAATATAAATAACGTGTATCAACGTGGGAATAGCATATCCTGTCAATTATCATAATCTGAAGCAAAAGTGTTGACAACAGCAGCTAATTATTTAAAATGCTGACATTAACGAAAAATGTTCGACGTACAATGATCCCACTTGCAATTGCATGCTTTCTTCAACGTCAGAATATGACCTTATGTAATAGTAATACATTTAATGTTTGGCAACGAAATTTTTATTTCATATTTTGTAAAACATAGTTTTTTTGTTAACAATTTGTACCACTTGAAAGCAATCAGTGACAACGATTTGAAATAAAGCAGATTTTTATCTCCAGCATACGCGGCACGAAAAAATGAGTGCGAAAATTAGCTTTTTTGAAGTTCCTAATTAATATCTCGGCTGATCAAAGTTGAAGGAATACAATAATGTTCGAAATGGCTTCCCACGAAATTTTGGAATTCGGAGATAAATGTCTTGAAGCTCAACTCTCCGCTGATCCGGAGGAGATAATGCCAGAAATAAGCAAATGAGCGCAGAGTTTGATACTATAGATGAAAAATTTTATTTAGTTTCCAGTAGTTGTTTATGATAGCTCGGTTAGCTAATATTTTTAATTTTCATTTAATTACATTTTACGTGGCTAAAAGTATATTATCATAAAACGTTATCCTCTCTAAGTTTTGATAGAGTAGCATATGCACTTTAATTTCATCAACATATATACTTTACGATACATTTCACTTATGTTGAAGTGGATATTTATGTTAATCGTTTACCCGTAAAACACTTTTAACTCTATATATGAGTAAAATTAGATAACACGATGACTTAAGAAAAAGAACACTACTCTTTTTTTTATCAAATAAAATCAAATAATGTACCAGTTGCTGCAGAGCAACAATCATATGTTGCCATCTTACAAAAATTAAAACGTACAGAAAATAAAGATAAGATGAAGAGAAATCATAGAGGATGCTATACACTAAATTTCCAGTAAAAACGATTAGGAGATAAAACCTTTTAAACGGGGTGAAAATCTGACGGTCCTTCCACTGCGAAGTATGGTTGTGATTGACTGGCGGTGAAATTTTTTTCCGAGGTTCGCACTGTGTGTGCGGATCTGGATAATATATGTACTTGCGAGTTTCAAGAGGCTGCTCATCATGGTCATTTATAGTAATAAGCAACGAAGCTGGGAAGTCTGCATGACGATGCAGCTGCTTATTTGGTGGTTTCCTGTCCTGTCTTTTATAGTAAAAACAGAGTTTTAATCTATCAATTGAAATTCTTTTAACAGTTTCATTAATTTCAATGTCAAAATACTTTGTTGCTCGGTTTTTGACAACATAAGGCCCAAGATAAACTGGTTGCAGAGATGAAGTGGCCGAGTTATTGTAGACGAAAACTTGTAAGCAATTCAAAAGGTGTTTTGAAATGAATACGGTTGTGTTGCCATGGGTAGCTGTTGCAGAAGGTTTCATGTTACGCATAATAATTTGTAGTCTTTGCACGAACCCTTAGTGTGTGGTGACGAATTCTACGGGTAAACAGAGGAGACTTCCGTAAAGAAGCTCGGCTGAACAGTATCCTATATCTTCTTTCAGTGTAGAGAGTTATCCGAGAAGAATCAAAGTAAAGCGTCTACCCTGTACGTTTCTAAATTATGAACACGCGTCGTACAGCATTAATCTTTCGTGAATAATAATGTTGAGTGCTTATGATTTCGTATTGTATTGAATGCACAAGTCGATAAAGAGTTAATAAAATTTATTCTTTTCACAAGATTTAAATCAAAATGCTGAAACATTTCTTCAGAGACATTCGTGTAATGTCACAATATTGTTATGTAGCGATTTTAGTTAGATTAGAATTGTGGATTAATATGTAGTTAATTGCAGTTTATTTGATAATTAATTATTGAGTGAGTAAAATTATATGCATTAATTTATTCTTATTCTAAATTTTTCTTCATTAGTTTGTAAGGTTTCTCCTTCAATCTCTGGACTCTCTTCGTGAGCATAAGCTGTGAAACCTTATGTAGAGGACAGTGAGCAGATCTAGGCTATGTCCTTTAGTGTTGAAGAACTACAAAGTCAGAAGGAGGGTTTAAAAGTGACCCTTTAATTCAAATATTTACAACTCTTCTAATTGAGAGTAAGCCACTACTTGGGCTGAACTAAAATAATATAAAAATAAAGTGTGTTAACAAATTCAATTCC
>KK115408.1:135568-168469 GCA_000611955.2 Stegodyphus mimosarum
TGTAAGGTTTCTCCTTCAATCTCTGGACTCTCTTCGTGAGCATAAGCTGTGAAACCTTATGTAGAGGACAGTGAGCAGATCTAGGCTATGTCCTTTAGTGTTGAAGAACTACAAAGTCAGAAGCAGGGTTTAAAAGTGACCCTTTAATTCAAATATTTACAACTCTTCTAATTGAGAGTAAGCCACTACTTGGGCTGAACTAAAATAATATAAAAATAAAGTGTGTTAACAAATTCAACTCCCTAACTTAATTCTACGTAGGACGGCGAGGGAAGCTTACTCTTAGTGAAATGCAACAATGCGAATTTCACTAGCAAACACTAGTAATTGCAAATGCCTATAAAGGCGAACTTTCAGTAGACAGAGGAAATCTTGGCGCGCACAGCCTTACGGCGATAAATCCCAGGCACTGTCTTTCCCCTCGTTAACTCCTGCCTTTTAACTGCTAACAGATATATGCGATTTGCATAAATATCTCACTCGCGCTAAATTCGGGCAGCAACTGAAACTTTGAGAATTCGATAGGAAAGTTCAAACTAAAAATAATTTGGTTAATTAAAATAATGAATGCTACAAGTTGTGTCGTTTAGGTTAATGAATCAATTATTTTTATGCAGAGTTAAACAGGGTTCTCATTCTTACAGTTACGCGTTCGATAGTACTAGCTTTCGGGAAAAAAAGACAATGGGAAATCGGTTGTTTTTTGCGTAATATTTGAAATTTAAAAATACTTCCTTTTATTTACATGGATGAAATTTATACCTCTTAGAGAGAGAAAATTTAGCTTTCTTATGAATCTACTTTCATGACTGTACGTCACCCCGCTGGAGAATTATGCCCATTTAATTGTTAAAATTGTTGAATTTCGGGTCTAAAGTTTATTCTTATAAAAGAGCGTTTTTTCGAGCAGTTTTCGTCCAAGGTCGTGCAACTTGGGTAGTAGGGTTGTTACGTCCTTTCCCTCACCCCTCTTCCGTTGGCGAAGGGGGTGGCGAAGTTGGAATTTTTTTGGGTGTGTAGAGGGAAAAACTAGGTTTTCGCAGCACTGTTTTGTGATTGGCGAGATTTGCATATTTTTTCACCAATTTGGGTGAATTTGGAAAATTCTGGATTCTGGACGATTAAAAACCCGAGTGCACGCCTTTCTCTCTCTCTTTTGCCTCGGATAGCAGCTGTAAGAAGAACTCGCGTTACCTTCCTCTGGAAGAGCCGCCATGATTACCCAGGGCAACTGTTAAAAGTTCGATGTCCAAGGCATCTGACCTGAAAAAGCTGCATTCGGTTTGATGCTCACTCCCATAGCGGGTAGTGTTACTGGAAGAAGAAAAAGATGTACGTCTAAGGAGATCTGTTAAGCATGTATACACCTATGCACCTTGCCATCCTATCGATGCGGACAGGGAGCTCTGACGTTCCTTGAACTCTTCTGAAGCTTCCTCCTTCTTCCACTCGGACGGGGAGTCCAGGTTTTTCCTTCGAATCTCAATGCATTTTCCATCTTCCTACTAGGATGGGTCTTCAGGTCGCCTGATAACATCTATCACTGTGCTGGCAAGAATTATGTTCGGTGGAGTACCTTGGGCAACAACTCTTAACGGATTGGTCGTCTGGAGAAAATGTTTAGCAGATAAGTTCCATTTGATCTTTTGTCCATAGCTGTAGTATTTTGTAAAGTAATCTAAGATTTAAAATTTCAGTGATAACAGACACCTATTTTTACAATGGGTAATGCCTAATTAAGCTTCAAAATTTTTTTCTTCGAGAGTTCAACTTTTGTTTGCTCTGTTCCTCCTTTCACTCGAATTTTAAGTACAGCATTCAACCTTAATTCAGTAAACATGGACCATAAATAATAAGGATAATTAAATTCACAAAATTAATGTAATGGATATGATTAATTAAAGGAAAACTTCTAGCTATGATTAATCAAAGTAAGAAGTAATAATATGTATATTTAAACTAATTAAATCTATTTAACTTATTTGTCAAGAGTTTTTCAGTTGTATCTTAAATCCAGGCTGTTAAGTTAAGCAATTGCAGTGCATTTACTGTATTTAGGACCATTTAACCTTAACTTGGGAAGTAATTAAAATATTTATATATGAATTAAGACAAAGATCCTAAATTAGTTAACCTTAGCTAAATTTTACTTCTTTTACTCTTTATGATGCTAACTCTTTTGGTTTGAGGTTAACTTTAACTTTTTTTTTGCAAAGATAAGGAACAAATAAAAAAATTTAATTCTACTTTAACCCTTTGATTTACCCTTAATTCAATAATTGAATGAAAGAATAAAGTACTTATTTTTCTCCAACGGGACTACATGAATATTAAATACTTTCAATCTGCCTAAGGGATTACTTATTTAATGTATATAATTTTCCTTTCCTGTGAAAATTAAGAAATTTCTTTTGAACGAAGTAATCATTCTCGTAATTAGAAAACACTTAAGATACCATACTCGGTGATTCATTAATTTTTTTTTGTATTTTATGCTGGCCAGCAGAATTTGATAAACTGCATAAAAATTTAATATTTTACGGTGAAATATAATTGGTTCTAAATGTATTTTTTACAGTTGTCATTCCGGTACCATAATGGAAATTTAAGTTGTAAGATTTCATGTCCCTTTTTATAGTGCTTTAATAAATATCCTTGGCTATCTATTTGATCCAGAGTATTTTCTTGTGATGTATTGTGTAATGTTCATAACACTAGTACTCCTGCTTGGTCTTAGGGGTTGTTCGGAATAGTTCTTTTGAAAAAACGTCGCACAACGCAATAAACAGATCTGGTCTCTTGAGATTGTTTGTAGACAAATTATTTAATTTCAGAATATAATTGTAACAGTTAGTTATTTTGTAGTATTTAACATCTGGTGCCTTTAAGGGCCAGAACAATATCTCACTGCAATTATATTTTTTTAAACTACTAGAATATAAACAGAACACAAATTCAAAATACGGAAAAACTAATTCGATCTCACAGCGAACTCGCTACAATCAATAACAGCATTAAGTAAACAACAGTTCGTTTGAAAAAAAACAGCAACTGAGCTGAGATGTTTTAATTAAGCTTTTATAAGCTTTTTAATCATCCCGAGAATATTCCCGCAAAATCTGTTTTCTAGATTTTTCTGAATAGCAGAAAGGTACAATTACGAAACATCTATTTATGAAATATTAAATGCACGCGCTCTTGTATTTTTACTTTTCCGGTGTCGCTTTCTTTTCAAGTAAGTCTCGTGCTGCATTGCACGGGGAAATGAAACAATTTAAATTACAATTCTAAATAAATAGCTAAATAACTACAAAATCCCTGTAGTTATCATGTGACCTCGCTCAGCCAATAGGACTATGCTCTGAGCTCTATGACTTTAGCATTGTACGACGAACTCTTGAGTTATTAGTATTCAGATAAATCGTAGAACTGAAGCTGTGTGCTGCTGTTCTCCATGAAGAAAATCTCCTCATTCTACTATTTACTGCCTGGAGTTGCCATGTCACCTATGATTCCTTGCCACTGCCAATGCCTAACTATACTGATATCAAAGCCATGCTGGGAAGGAATAAACTCCTAAACAGCTATGCTTTTAAATTTTATCTTTTAGCTTTCAATTATTGCTATCTTTTAGCCATTATTTGCTTTCTTATGCCTAGTTTACTGCAATTTGCCATGTATTTGCCTTAATCCTGACAAAATAGCCATTATAATTGCCATAATATCATCTAATTCATAAAATTCTTCCTGTTTCACCCGATTAGGGTGTTGATGCACAGAGCATCATCTCTTTTTGGCAATCAGCCTAAGGTTAATAGATTAGTAAAGACTCCAAGAAGTCGATGCTAATATTGAACTAATTGAAATGAAATGAAATCCTTGTAGTAGTGTTTTCAGTTCAGAGATTAGCTCGAGAGCGATCGACGGAATCTGAAGCTGTAATTTAATGCTTTGCCTTGAAGCTGTCTTCACCGTATTTTCCCGATAGCATAATGAAGACTGTTTTGCTGATGATTTCAGTGTGTTTATAGTAGACTTTCGACGGCCGTAAGTATGTTTTTTGAACTCTCCTGTGTAATACTGATGAATAAATTGTGTTTTGATTCTTCATCAAGTTTTGTCATCAATTACTGCAAATGCACGAACCCGTAGAACGCAACAATATAAATAATTCCTCATATGCTTTTTTGTAAAAGAAATATGTTATTATAATCTTTAGCGATTGGCAAAACTAAATACCATCATGCAAATGCCAGAGTTCGAACATAAATGCTACTGCTTTTTACGGAAATTACTATGCTCCATTTCTATTGAAATAATATTCGCAACTTATTATATTTTCGAGTATGAGATTATTGCGAGAAATTCGAAATTTGTTATTTGTTTGAAACAAAATACCTCGGTATATAAATTTTCACACATGTGCTTTTGCCTCGAATGAGGGAAGAAATAATAAAGTTCATCAAGGTGGTTACTTTAGATAACAAGCTATTTAAATCCTAAAACTATCTAATAGTTTTTTTATCGTAATAAATTACCTCCTGTTTTATTAAAAATTATCTTACTTTATGATAGTATATGCAAATGTTTCGCTTGTTAAGAACGAATATCAGGGTTTCTCCGTATTTATAGAATTTGTTTATGCTTCAAAAAATGAAAGCCTAAAGAAATCAGCTGCAGCATCGATAAAAAAACTTTTCATTCTTTCCCTTCTTGAGGTTTTTTTATTATGAAGTCTTTGTACTCCTTTCCTGGGAAATATTCCTCGACATATTTTCAGTTTACAGAAAATATGGCTAATATTTAGAAGATAGCTAAATTTTTCTAAAAACGAACTATTTTTACATGAAAATATACGTGAAAACTTTTACAAGGAGAAACTCTGCATGAGGTACATAGGAAGAAATTTTTTAGGTCCAACTTCGTCAGAGTTTGTTCACAGAAAGAAAAGGTAATGCTTCAAGACATTTTTCTGGTAAGGAATACGAGATAAAACCATATTTATTGTCATTCGCAATATTTCGTTTAAAATTTTAAGCACTTGCAAAACCTCTTCAAACGTTTTTCCCTTAAATTCTGGCATTTATAGTGTGACGTAGCCATTATAAACCTAGTTATATGTTTCGCTATTTAAAACAAATCTTTTTTATTTGTGTATTTTATTTGAATAGTTCATGTGCATAGAATGAAAAAAAACAAAGCATTTAAAAAGCAAGTGAACAAATATTCATCTAAAAAAAAAGTCAGCATATTAAATTTTCTTACCATAATTTTAAAAGTTCTAAATTTTTTTCCCATCTGACATACATTCAGTATTTGAAAAGCTGAATGTCAATCTTAATGCAATATATTCACGTATCCTTATCACTGACCTTAAAAAGACTGTTTCTCTCTTTCGTTTGGTAGTAGTTTTAAATTGCATTAAGAAAATTAAAATTTCTTTCATATTTCGTGAAATGTAACTTAAGTTATGGATACATAAAAGTCTTTATTAGGTTCATAATGAATTTGTTCTCTGTATTCAGACTGTGAATATTGTCTAAAACAGGTATGCAGTATTAATATTTTCTCGAGACAAATTCATCATTCATCAAATCTGCCTTTATTTTCGTTTGTTTATTCACTAGAAAACTAAAAGTAACACAAGTGCTATTTGAATAGGGATGGATGTTTTAACATAGGAATCTTCCAGGGAAACCTGGCTGATATCTCCGTTACATATGAAAAAAATAAGGAACATACTTAGGCATGCAGCCGTCTGGAGGAATTTCAACTGATGTTGAATTACTAGTGTTCCGACATATCCATTCAGCCACTGGTCCTCCAGGTCTTGGTCTTAGGAAGCTTATTATAATGTCGTTGTTAATGCCCCATTGTTTAACAACAAGTCCTCTTTGTGAAATGGCATTCCCAGAATGCGACAACTTAAATATGGTTAAACACAATTCTTATACTGTTATTCTGTATTTCTTTAACATGTGTTGTAAGGTATTTCTCTCGCCTTCTTGGCATGCCTTCGTGGTGTAGTGGTTAGCACGCCCGGCGCGTATTCGAGAGGTCCGTAGTTCCAGTCCTGACGAAGGCATTCCTCCTTTTCACATCTCCTGCTTCCAAAAAATCCTAATATCTCTACAGTGTAGCAAATACAATCACAAAAAAAAAAAATATCTGAAAGCTTTCAGATTTTATATTACGCCCAAATGCGCGTTTTTTAATGTTTCCTGTGTTAGCTTTATTTATTAAATATCATGTTCTTCGCACTTAAACCACAAAAGTCAATTCAACAGCAATATCGTCAAATAATTTTAAAATGCGCTTATCTTTAGAATTTCTGATACGCAGTCTCGCGCACTGTAGATAAACATGATTTTGTTTTCGTACGGTCTCGCCCTTTCTCGCTCTGAAATCGTTGAGTTTCTTAATCACAAATTCGTTAAAGTGTTGCAAAATATGAAATCGATAATAAAACAAATTCCAAATTCAAAAGTTGGGCTGCTTCCAGATACCCATATTAGGAGGAGGATTAAATAATTCAAAATTTAATGGCTCAAATACCTTTGCTTTTATGACAATGCGAGAAACATACACACATTTATGCAGGTTCTGCATTATTTAATTTCTTTAAATATAACACAGGGCGATAATATTTGGTGACAACAGTCTGAAAAGTGATACGGGCGTTTAGAGTGAATCGACGCAAAAACCAAAACGAAATTAATAGCCCTTCTGAGTTAACGCTCCTTTGGGCTAAAAATTTGAAAAGGAAGCTTTTGCATTAATTACATATTTCCAGAGAATATTAAAATTATTGTAGAAATTCTATTAAAACTACCAATATGAAGATTTTGAATGCTACTAGATCTAAAAGTATCACCATTACGAAATTCATATTTAAACATGACATGTTTATAGATCCATCAAAAGACTAAAACCGATCCTAATTAATCGTATTGCTCTTATTCAAAATGCACTCTAAATATATATTTAAGACTACTACATTTTTCTTCGAATATATTCACTGAAACCATTTCTTGGAAATCCTGAAGGGAAAAATCCGGAACTCTATAAAAATTGATTAGTAAAATTCCTACAACCGGAAATACTTTTCGCATACTTTTCACCCAGGTTCAATGACGTTAAAGCAAATAGACTCCCTTTGCTTCAGTCATAACTTGGTTAGCTCATTATCTCGACAAACAGAGTTACTATCAAGAAAGTTTAAGTTCTAAGTTGCACGTAATCTATGCAATTGTTTTCAATGCACGCAACACTTTGTTGTTAATCATAGTCATAAATGGCTTTGCTTTAAAACTGCTTATGGAAATGTTTCTGCATAAGCTGAGAGTTCATTTATATCTCTGATTACTGAATTTCCAACAAAAATTTTGTAGTAGTAATCTTTTCTGAAGAGAAGTTAAAAAAAAGATTTACTATCACATTAATTATACACCTTTAAATAAACACCGGTAAATACCAAGGATCAGAAGAGCAATTAAGAGAGTATTACAGACATCAGTCTTATTCATTTCATCATTCATTACACTCAGATGTAAATTATCTGAGAACTGGATTCTTAAATTAATACTTAAACAGTGCATACAGTTGAAAAACATAATGATTTGGTGTTATTGTAATTATTTCATTGATAGGTACTTTGGAATCTCTTTACAAGTCAAATAAATAGCTGTGTTTCCATTTCAGAAATTTATTAAGTGTTGGCTTTCGAAGTCATCGTTTGAGCAACCGTGATTAAAATAGACTGAAATCTATAAAATTTTATTTCATAGTAATGCCCACAAATATTTTAATAACATACCCTTCTTGGATACAAATAAAACATACGCTAGATCGAAGTCTGGACTATATTAAATAAAAAATATAATTTTTGCTCTTATTGTCAACCATTCAGACAAACTGGAAATAATTTGTTAAATGACTTTTCTGCAAAAAGGCATCATATGCACATTTTCATTAATTTCAAATGGTAGTTTCTTCAACCACTAAATCGCTTTTAGGCAGCGTTCTGAGAATATGTCTTTCATTTTGCAAATGGCGTATAAGCAATCCATTCACAAATAGTGGCAATAACCACGCCGATACATAACTCACTCAAAATAGCCTTGAGCTTAAATGTAATTCTTAAATAACGACTTACAACTTTAATCTGTTTTTCCATAATTGATTTTGTAATAAAGTGGAACTGCTTTTTATTAAATAATAAATCATTGTTCAGTAAATAGTATTCTTTAAAATAAAAAATTATTTAACAGCATTTTCTTCAGGTATGGATGCCAAATATAAAAAACGGATCAATATGAAACACATTTTTCAAGTTTTTTTATTAAATGCAACAACATCAGTGTAAAATGTGCTTTTAAATAAATATACGTACTCGATTCTTAACAATCATATTTTTGGACATCTTTTATTTTATATCGTAACAAATACTACTTCAAAATGTTCTTCCGGCGCAGTGAATTAAACTGTAATCTAGGAAGTGTTTTTAACGGAGCTGTCGTCATTAGGTAGCAGAATGGAAGAAAGTACGTTTTCGAGTTGAGGTAAAGTAGGTGCTGGTTAATGACCCTAATTATTTTCAATTAATTTCAATTCAATGTCTTTCTGGCAGTGGATGGCCAAAATTAATTGATTATTCGAATGAAGCTCTGATGATTCGCGTGATGCTATCATTCCATTAATACCAAATGATAGAATGAGTTCATTATTAGTCCAAAGGGGCTTTGTCCCTGAAGGAGTATTGTTTTCGTTTTGTGATTTTGCGTCGGAAACATTAAATGTCGGTTCACTTTTCAAACTATTGCCACCAAATATTGCATCCCTGTATTATATTTAAAGAAATTAAATAATGAAGAATGTGCATAAATGTATGTATGTTTCTCGCATTGTGATGAAACGACGGTATCTAGAGCCATCGAATTTTAAATGACGTAATGCTCTTGCGAATATGGACATCTGGAAGACCAAATTTCAAATTTGGAATTTGTTTTTTTATTGATTTCACATTTTGTAAACCTTTATCGAATTTTGGATTAACAGATTCAAGGATTTCAAAGCGAGCAATGGCAACGTTGTACAGAAAAGCATTTTTATCTCCAATGTGTGAGACTGAGTATAAGAAAATTCTAAAGATAAGCTCAGTTTAAAATCATTTTGCGATATTGTTCTATAACTGAGTTTTATGGTGTAAATGCCATGAACATGATATTTAACAGATAAAAGTAACATACAAAATGTTAAAAAAACGCCCCATTGGACGTAATTTAAAATCTGAAGCCTTTCAGATTTTCTTTTTTATATGTTTATTTTAATCCTTTAAGCAATCTATTACGCTCATTATACGTACTTGAAAATAAAAATATATGAAAATACCTATACCACTTGAAAATAAAATACGTTTATGCTCCTTTTTTTAAAGCACTACTCTAACAAATCTATAGTATTATATACCAGCTAGTTGGTTTATCACATTTTAATTGAAATGGATAAGTTTTGAACTTTGCTTGGATTACCTATGCTAAAATTTGTAATAAGATAAACTTTAATATATTATATTAAATATTTATTGGCTCTTCCTCCCAGACGGTATAATGGTCAGGGAAGCCGGCTACGATAACAAAGGGCCTGGGTTCGAATCCCGGAGAAGTCATGGCTGTAATTCTCCGTCCCTTCTTCGGAAGCAAAGGCTGCCCACCTATTGGGTGCCTGCATGATAAATAGGCCCCCAGCTCTGGCCTTAGTATAGATTAATGGACTCTGTTATAAACTGTAACTGTTCACATTCTGCCATTCAAAAAAAAGTATTTATTGGCTCTTATTTATAGTCCTGTTATCTGGTTTAAAACCTACTTACAGCTTACTACTAAATTTAGCGAGAGATTAAGCATAACATTAAAGTTTTGAAAATCGCATAGAAGTAGTTAAAATAATTGAAGAACTTGAGGCTATAAGGCAAAACCTTTGGCATCTGCCCGAAGCCTGAGGTAGCATTGAATTAGAACAGTCGTCTCGGAAATGGTTAATTTCTAGATCAAATAGAAAAGAAAATTTCTTTTATATGCTTGATTTCAACTACAAACATGGTTGTTAGATTCCCATGTTTGGTTTAGTGTCACAATGAAAAAATAGCAGTAGATTTTATTGTAATATAATAGATGCGCTACAAAGCACTTTGAATCTGTAATCCTAGAAGGGCATATTACAAACTTGTAACAAAAAAGGTTATTGTTACCCAGTGACATTTCGGTTGTCAGTACCAGCATAATATAACATTTTTGCAACATTATTTTGATGAGTAATCACATTTGAAACACTTCATCTCTTCACCTTTTTTACGATAATTATAGTTTTCCACAGATTTATTAAATCCAGAGTGTTAATAAGGCTATAGGAATAAATAAAAATTTTAATAAAGGTGAAGTATGCTTATCAGGACTGAGTGTTCTGTGCATACTTTTGGCGAACATTGTCGTAACAGTGTCAAAGTCCTGATCTCTAACAGGGAGTTGAATGTAGCTATGTTCGGTGTACGTGGTAGAATAATTGCCCGTAAGAAGGGTTTAAAAAATCCCCTTTTATTAAACCACTATTTACAGCCACTTCCCAACTCGGAAGTGATAACAGAAAATAATGACCGCACTTGGGTCTAAACTGAACAATCAAATAATTTAAAATAATGTTGAGTAGAAAATTAAGTAGTCGTTGCTCTCAGAGCTTTAACGCGAGGTTGGCCTCTATTGTAAACTACACTCACGTTTGTGAAAATTGCAACACCAAGAAGGAATCGTCATAATTGAATGCAATTTAATACACAGTTGAGTGGTAGTGGTACAAATAAATGATTAAATGTTCAAAGCAAACAAACAAGAACAAGAGATCAGAATCAGTATTTTGTGTGGCCACCACGCGCCGCAATAAGTGCTGCTACACGACGTGGCATGGAGTCAAACAAAGTTTGAATGTCTGACTGAGGAAGAGCATTCCATATCGTTTGTACGCGTACCCAAAGTTCGTCTGCAGACGCAACAGGACGAGGATCACGAGAAAGACGCCGACCAATGACATCCCACACATGTTCAATTGGCGACATATCCGGGGAACACGCAGGCCAAGGAAGAAGCTGTACCTGCTGCGCTGCAAAGAAGGATTTAACAATCCGAGCAGTATGAGGGCGGGCATTGTCCTGTTGAAATACAGCGCCTGGCAAGCTTTGAAGGAAGGGAACAGCTTCGGGCTGTAGAACTTCACGGATATACCGGTTGCTGTTCAGATTGCCCACAATTCGTAGCAATTGAGATCGTCTATGATATGCTATGGCGCCCCAGACCATAACTCCGGGTGTTCGTCCACTGTGGCGTTCGATAATGCACTCCGGAAGGTGGCGTTCACCGGCATAGCGTCTGACACGAATGCGGCCATCATGGTACCACAAATTAAAGCGGGATTCGTCAGAAAACACGACATGCTGCCAATCAGCACGCCAGTCTCTATGCTGATTGGCCCATTGTAGCCGCAGGCGGCGATGGTCGTGCGTTAGGGGGATCCTGTATAAAGGAGTCCGTGCGCGCAGTCCACACTGCAGCAGACGTCTACGAATTGATGAAGCACACAATGAAACACCTGTAGCTATTGACCACAGTGCTGCCAATTGTCTAGAGGAAGCTGTACGGTCCGTCCGCGCCATGCGGACCAGGTGTCTATCATCGCGAGCTGACGTCACATTTCGGGGTCCACTCCCGGATTTCCGAGTTGTCCGACACTCGTCCGTCCACTGCTTCCAAACGCGCATCACTGTGCTGCTGTTACGCTGCACACGAGAGGCTACTGCACGATACGACAATCCAGCTTCACGAAGGCCGATGATTCTCCCTCGTTCAAACTCTGTAAGTTGTTCAAATCTCGCTCTCTTTCGTCGACGAGGCATAAGTACAGATTGAGTTAACGTTTACCACTAGCAGATAACCACCGATAACCATACACGCCTCGCTACAGCCGTCTATTTATTCGGATCCATCAGCCGTTCAGAGGGCGCTGCTCAGCATACGCATGCGCTACGGATTTGCAATTCTAATCATTTGCATATCATGCGCTACTTTGCATTTCCTGAAAATTTCAGCTCACTCGCGTAAGTCCTTCATGGTGTTGCAATTTTCACAAACGTGAGTGTATCAATGGTGCGTAGCAATATTTGGCTAATACTAACGCACTTAGATTACTTCAATAAGTATTAGAGTAACAGCGCTAAGACTTAGAACTTAAATACTAGCTAGTCAGGCGAACGTTGAGCAGAGCCGAAGCGATCTGAGACTAAAAGCTCTTTCACCCTGAGAAGTTCCTTGCTAACCTTTAAATACAAAACTTGGCTCCACTTCAAATTAGCATAAAGCTGAATTGCGTGTTCATTCTAACGGGAAGTTGAAATAAGAGTTCACAGGAAAGAGCAATTAACATAAAACTTTGTTAGTTTAAACTAAAACCTTACATGCTATTTAAAAAAGTTATGCATGATGTTGACTTGTAAGCACTTATTTTTTAAAACTGAATTCTTTATTCCATATTTCACTATTTTTACAGTCACATTTCTGGTAAAGAAATTTCTGCCGAACTCGTATATGAATGTAGAACTGATTGCAAATTATAGAGATGTATTAATAGTCAGAATAAGCTAAATGTATCAGCGTACTCCCAAACAAGTTGAGTTTATCAAATTATTTTGTATTTCTCATTTTATGACTGTCAGTACATCTTCTAATGCTGTGATGTATTTCATATTGCCAAAAACATGGGAGAAATGAAAAATAGATGATAAATTTCCTACATTTTTAAAGCTTTATTTATTAGGTATCTCTAATACCTAACCTAACTCACTAAGCTTGCAGTACTAATAATCTTACAATCTCAGGCATAAAAAATCTCATTTAAATTATATCATTTAATTTATAAAGATTAAGCAGAATTATAAAAATACTCGAGAATCTAAAAGAAACCTTTGAGGTATTTTCTCCCTCCTTCCAGCATGCATTCGTGGAGTAACTGTTAGCACACTCGTAGCGTATTCGAGAGATCCAGGTTTGAATCCTGGTGATGGCATTAAACATTTCTCATGTACTACAGCTTCAAAATTACCTAATGCCTCTATAAATTTTACAAATAAATATTTGAAGAGTTTTGTTTCTTTTTGATCAAATTAGTGCATTTATAAATCGGTGCATACGGAGGTAACGAAAGTAGTTCTTAAGGATAATTGTTAATTTTTACTGATGTTGCAAAATTTGTAGAAAATGACAAGATGAAGGAGAATACACAAATTTCCTCAGTTTTATTAAATTATGTTTTAAAATGTTCTTCCAGATCCTAAATTTCAGACTGCTGTGTAATAATGCTTTTCTTGATTGCATTCAGGCATTCAAAATTGTTCCTCCGATGCCAGAAAATGTTTTAAATGTTTTATCTGGAATGTTTTCAAAAGCTGTCTGCAAGTTATGTTAAAATGTGCAACAGCAAAATTCTCCCTTTTCAGTTATTGCTTAATCTGTGCGGAAAAAAATATCCCAAGAAATGCGACTAGACATTTAGAGAAAACAAGATATAATGATCATACTGTTTTCATTCGAAACCTTTTGAATATTTAGAATTTTATTACAGAGCAAGAACAGATCTCAAAATGAGAGCAACAAATTAAAGAATTTAGCAAAACGTTTCGGAAAAGCCTTGGCCTTTTTTTCAAAAATTTTTCTATTATTTCTGCTTTTAAAATTCCGGCAAAGCAAAGTATCCAAATAGCATTTTACATATTTTTGAGCAATTTCCTTCCATACATGCTAGTTTGTTTTATTCTTGGAACAATCTTTAGAATTATAAAATGCCCAGAAATGTTTTAAAATGTCATTTTAGAA
Source organism: Stegodyphus mimosarum (assembly GCA_000611955.2). Taxonomy (NCBI): domain Eukaryota; kingdom Metazoa; phylum Arthropoda; class Arachnida; order Araneae; family Eresidae; genus Stegodyphus; species Stegodyphus mimosarum. The sequence goes on from KK115408.1 coordinate 149,482, forward strand.
GAAAAAAGTAAGTTTCGTTCTCATTTGCTGTTCTTTGATGTCAAGATTTCAAACTTTAAAATGACTAATTAAATTAAAAGAGATACACACACGTATCAGCCCTTCCAGAAACATTACACAATGCTAAACGGACTACTAGTTCTCGAAAATAGTATACGTCATTGGTATCTATGCAAAAGCTCTTTCTGCACATGAAGTTCAAAGAGCTGATTTCAAGCATTTTAGATCCTTCCTTCTATGACATTAGTTAGGCTCCTTTCAAAAAAATGGTATAAATGTCATAGATGTATAGCCATATGTCATAAAATGTGGGAGTTCCTTTCACACCTGGAAGGCACGTTCTAAGCCATAGCCAATCACAGAAACTAAATTTGCGTATGTGTGGACGTGTCTACTGCTATCCCACTTTGTTTTCCCTCTCAAGAGGTTTCGCCCGTTCGCTCTGATTGGTCGAATCTTATATCAAGTCAGCATAAGGTTGACAACTTCGAATTTTATGTCAAAACCCCTAAACTAGTTTTCGCGGCATAGCAAGTTCTGGTTACCTAGTAACCAATTGTTTTGTAGCAAATTCACGCAACACTTAATTATTTAAAAGTTTGACTTAAGATTTAATTTTCATTATTCTAAATTTATGCTACACAACGTTATTTTATTTAGTATGTCGTATTTATATTTGCTTTAGTTTAACTTTAATTAGGGGTTTTGGTACTTTAAGATTTGTACGTTTCTTCCACTGGTTACACGCGTTGAAACAGACAATGGAATTAGGTGCTTTCCTACGTAATAAACTTGATTTAAATTTACTTAACTTAGGTTGATCCTCTATTAATTTATGTCATTCAATGCAGAAAAATTAGCCTTTTATTTTAAGAGTACTTTCAAGTTTCTAGCTTAAATAGTTTTTAAATTAAAGTTAATTATTTAACGAAATTTTTGCACTTCGTGAGATTTTTGGTTTAGGGAGGGAAGGAGTGAAAAAAGGTCGGTTTTGCAGTTGAATTATAAGCCTTTGCTTAGGAATTTTTCCGATCAGGGTAGGTTTGCTTTTGTTTTCTCACGCTTGCGTCGAATTCTTGGTTTTTCCTTCGTCGGGCTTGGCGAGATTCGAATTTGTGTTCCAGTTCAACTCCTCGGATTTTGGACGAGTGCAGCAGGGGTTTGTTCGAGGTGTAGAGTTTAGGATTTTTTCACTCTTTTGGCAGGATTTGGCGATATCTGGTATCCTGACTTAACAAAAAGGCGGTGCAGGTGTGACTTCCCTCCCTCTTTGCTCTTTTTCCTCGGCTGACTTGACGTTTTTTTCTCGCGTGCCTTGAGCACGTTGTTTCCGTGGGGCATCTTTGATGAGATTGCTTCGTAGCTGGGGGCTTATGGCTCCTTTCGCCTGCGTCCGACTGATGGTCTAATAAGTCATAAATTAATGGATCTCAAAAAAATATTCTTCAATCGAGAAAACTACAATTCATTGACGAAATTTCATTTTTCAAAAACTCTGTTATCCTTCGTGCTCAGTCTACCCCCATCAATTTAAGAAAAAAATGAAGTAAAACAAACTTTTCCTGATGAATCTGAAAGTCAATGTTTCCTGTTGAGGCCCTACTCTTCTGCTAACGTCAAGATGTCAATCCATCTCCGAATACGACCGATAGCTGCAGTTCCAGGTTCCTGTCTTCCGGGGTAATTCCCTGCAGTTCAGTTCCATTCCAGCCACCCCTAGTTGAGTCTATCCCTGTCCATCGATCATACTTCCTGCGCATCGCCGAAGACAAGATGCTAATCATCCAGTCTACATCATTTGCCAGATAAGAATTTTTTTCTCTGAACTTTTAGTTCTTAACTTTAATTCTTAAGGAAATTTCTTTCAAAATTTACTTATTTCACTATTTCCTAAAAATAGTAAAGATTCCATTATTATCGGAATTTAAATTATATTTTCTTTAATTTAAACGTTTGCTGTAAAGAATTTGAAATATAGAGGAATTTAAACATTTAATATCTTTTGATGGTTCACTGTTTTGCTGAGATCGAGGTAAAATTGTTAGCAGTCTAAAAATGCTCCAGTTTAAATTCTAAATTTTTCTTAAAAGGGGGATTTTGGTGTAATTGAGTTGGATGAATATTATAGTAGTGTGTTCCTTGTATTTGTTTTTTCTTGGTGCAATAATATAAATATGTAACTCTGTTCTTAATTTATAGAAATTTTATATTTTCTTAGATGAATAAGGTGTAAGAACATTAAAAGTGATAAATGTAATAGAAGTTATTAATTTTATATCTTGACTCATGAAATAGCTATAATTGACTAATAGTTTCTTTGAATTGAAGTGATTATCGTGAAAGTTACTGAATTGTGAACACCAATATCAATGTTTGAGAATAGTCATTTACGAACTAATAGTTTTGAATTGAAGTGGTTATCGTAAAGATACTGAATTATGAAAACCAATACAAATGTGTGAAAATAGTCATTTCTTAATTAATGGTTTTAGTAGTTCCCAGGGACTAGTACAAATTTTTATAATAGTAATTTGGTTGATATACATGTTTAAAGAAAAGTATAATAGTAATTTAGTAGATATACATGTTTAAAGAAAAGTATAATAGTAATTTGGTTGAGCTACTTGTTTAAGGAAAAGTATAATAAACTATAGTTTTAGTATTACTGATTTATGTGTTCACTTGAAATTATGATAACACTACATTGTTTCACCAGTATCAAGGTTCTTCGAGTTGTTGAAACTAAACTTAAAATTAATACACAACGCAATGTCTAAATTTGTTAGGTCACCCTGCACAGAACACAATTATGACATTTATACTAATTATAACATGGCTTAAACCAATTATTCAATTTATACCACCATATGAACGGAGCCTTACGGAACGAAAAGCAAAAATAAATTGCCGTGAACTCGCTATATATCAGTAAACTGCAAATTGGTTTTCGAATTAATCGAGTCTTCCTGAGCGACAAGATGAGTACGATCACCGATTTTATGGAAATTCTGTAAAATGTAGAGTTAAAAAAAGCTGAAATGCTAAACATTCAAATTCTCTTGTAAATATTGTTCTTACCATTTATAACCTCGCTTCCTTTTTATTGATGTCTATTCCTCCGTTATTCACAATATGTTTTTTAGCTTCGAATACTGATAAAATTATTGTAATCAAGTAAACGTTTCTCTAGATAATTGCTTGAAAATGGAAGTACATTAATAACAGTATTTTTCTATTAGTTATAATTTGAATTATTACTCTTTCATATATTAAAAAATCCTTCACCAAAGCAGTTAATCTCTTACGTAGATGGCTCTATTCAAAACAGCAACAATAAAAAAATCTAATATTATTTCCTGTTTTTAACTACTTTCTAATTAACCGTCATTTTGCATTAATGGGGAGGTATTTGTACATATATAAATATTAATATCCATAATAATTCAAACATTCAAAGTGCCACCCAACGGGGATAATGGTTAGTGACGCTGAATACCGCAACGAAGGGCCCTGGTTCGAATCCGGGAGAAGGCTTAGATGTTTTTCTCCGGGATGTTCTCTATCAAAACTGGAGGCGAAACTGGGCAAAGTCGTATTGTCACCTCTATGGTGTCCAAGGCTCTTGCCAACAACAGACGCAATCTTGACTCCTTGCCATGATGAATTCCGTCGGGCTTGCCCCGGTTTCAGAGGCCTGATCTGATGTTACTGGTTATCAGGTGAAATAAGTCACAGCAACATTCAAATTTATTTTAATTAAATAAATATTTTAAAGTCTTGAAACCTAAAGACTGTATTTACGATATAGCACTTCGAAAACATGTATCAGAGTATTTAATTAGCATTTGGCACGTATTGCATTATATATCAGAGACATAGTTTTAACACTCTACACTGCTCGACATTGAAAATGCAACACCAAGAAGGAGTGGTCAGAAAGTGATGAAATTTGGAAAAAAAGACAGAGACAGCAAGCAGCAACAAGTGATCTTTATTTCAAAATGATAGTCAGAATACAAAGCGAGAACGACGTCGGCTCAGTAGGATAAGGAACGGAGGACGTGCGCACTATGCCTCTACCATACGGTTAATTAGTATAGCACCACGTCCACCATGATCCAGATTTGTATGATATGCCTAATAAGTAAAATTAATACAAAAGATGCAGTAAGGCTGCGTGATACAATAAGTAAATACATATGGATATACTATAGAATATTATAACAGATTATATATATTAGGTAATGAAGTGCAGTTGTGCAGAATTCATATATGCCGATTCGTATGGAGCTTATATGCAGAATAAAGTCCTATAATGGTTGGCATAAGTCCAAGTTTAAAGAAGAGAGCTTATCAATGATACGCACTAATGTGCGAGTTAAGTGGCGTCGCTTTATCAAGAATTTGGAAAAGACTTGTCGATTGGTGCTGGGAAAAGAAATGTGCAGTTCTTCTGTCAAAGGAGGCTCAGTAGGATGTAGCACCACCACGGAAAGCGATGCACAAAGAAACACGTCTAGACATAGAGTCAATAAGAGTGCGGATGGTGACCTGAGGAATGGCTCTCTATTCCCTTTCAACCATTTGCCACAGTTCGTCTTCTGAATGAGGCAGGGACAGAGTTTGCAAACGGCGTCCAATCACATCCCACACATGTTCGATTATTGACAGGTCAAGAGAGTACGGTGGCCAGGGAAGCATCTGTCTACCTTGCAGAGCATGTTGGCACATGCGAGCACTGTGTGGTCGGGAGTTAGCCTGCTGAAAAATTGCATTAGGCAGCCCCTGAAGGTAGGGGATTACCATCGGCCGTAGTACATTATCCAAGTATCGTTGGGCCGTCATAGTGCCCTGAATACGAACTGGAGGTGACCTGGAATCGTAGGCAATAGCGCCCCAAACCATTATGCCCCGCTGTCGCGCGGTTGGACGTTCCACAGTTACTGCCGGATTAGATCTGTCTCCACGTCGACGCTACACATGTATGCGGCGACTGTCGCTGGATAAACAGAAGCGACGTTTCGCCATTCTGTCATCCACATCGCTCCAGGCCAGCACCATTCTAAACGTTGGCGTGTATGCTGTGGGGTCAATGGCAGTCTTCTTAACGGACGCCGTAAGTGCAGGCCACGTTCAACCAATCGATGGGAAATGGTTCTCGTCGACACGGGAACATCCAGGGTATCTTGCACATGCTGCAGAATCGCGATAAAAGTGACTTGCAGGACCGCCAATGAAGTCACCTGTCGGATGCGTCGATCCACGCGTGCTGACGTTGCTCTGGCTGCATCTGCATCCCTCCTTCTTCCCACGTTTCTTTATTCCAACTATGTTGGCCATATTGGATGCACCGTGCTCCTATCCATGTGGGTATAAGCTGCGATTTGACGTAAGGACCAACCCGTCCTTCTCAGTCCGATCAGCATACCCCTCGTAAAATCGTCTATCTGCTGGAAGTGCCTTCGTTGACATTCTCTGACATTCCTGGCAATCTCTGCTATTACACGCATCCTCCGGGACAAAAAACAACTTTCTTCGTTAATTCGTCTAGCAGAAATAACGATACAAATATTGCCCGTTCTGCACGTTCCTTTCCTTATATCTTACTTCACGTGAGTCAAGAGAGCTGCGCATTTCACATCATTCGCATAACTCAGCGATGTGCGTCTAGTCTAAAATTTGCATTTTTTTTACCACTCCTTCTGGGTGTTGCATTTTCAACGTCGAGCAGTGTATAAACAGATCTATAAGTTTGGAATATTATCAAGATAATTAATAGGAAAGATGTGCCTACATTACTTAAATATACAAATCTACTTTTTTAAAGGTATATAATAACATTGTTTTCCTGCAGAATTTAGACATACGTCAAGTACATTATTTCTTTCCAGGGGTTCTAATACAATGTCTAAGCAACCAAACAAGGCTGAATTTCGAATATTGGTTGCGTCTTCAGTGTGCCATTTTATTTTAATTAGGATCATTCTGTAAAATTCATGTTCAATAGATTAATTTTTAATGCAGCAAGCCATAATATAAATTATGTTGTACGAAATGAAAGGCAATAGAAACATACTCCATAGAACAATTTCCTCCCTATTCATTACGTATATCTAAATATCTTTCAAAAGGTCAAGAACTCCTGATATTTATGCTAATGCATTCTCAATTTATTTCAATTTCTCTTTACCAAAGCAAAATATGAGTCATTTTGGGATTCGTAACTACCTTGTAACAATTAGTTTTTAACTGTAATCTTTGTTTTTTTGCCCACCATCATACATTGGAAGTAACGTAAATTTAAATGGGCAACACTGGGGCTCTTAAATACCTTGTTTCATGAGAAACTAGGTTATCTAATGTATTGAGAATGCACGTTTTCATTTTAATTTATGCTGTACAATAAGCCCTTACCGAATGCAAGATTAAGTCATTAAATCAGATTAATGGAAGATTGATGACTACAAATCAGATTAATGGAAACCAGGGCAGAATCACCGATGCCGGCAGTATAACATTTCCAGGGCAAGTGCAGTCTATGTTGTTCATTATACAACGGACGTAAATCTCCACCTTGGCTTAGGTAATCAGTTTAATATTAGAAAACAGTGCATTTGTTACTATGAAATTACAGTACTTCCGAAAATAAATTACAGTAAACCCTCTCCTAAGACGGAGCTTACGTCATTAATCCATTTCGCATGAGGCAAAATCGCGTTTTGAAAAAGTATACGCACTGTTATAATTGAAACAGAAAAACGAAACAAAAGAACAAAAGAAAATTGTAAGGAGTTATATTATTGCTTAGTAAATACCTGATACAATTATTTTATTGCAGAATCAGGCAGTTATTGGGGCATTTTTAACAACTCGTTTAATTTCTTGAAAATTAAAGGCCCTTTATATTCTTTTTTGCTATCATTCCTTTTACTACTGACTAGTGTTTTACGATCATCTAATTCTGCATTCATAGTTTCTCAGTTTAATCTATTTATCCTTTGATTTCTTCCATATTTGAAATTTTTCCTTGTCAATTGCTTTTGCAATTTGATATATTTCGTTGGGTTTTTTTCATTTTCAATTGATGGAAAGCCTTTTAAATTGTTGATACCGTTACGAAATGTCCAGGCGCGGTAATATAGCTTCCCCGCCAAGCAGGTTTAGGGTTGTCAGAAAATACCAAAGGAAGGCAGGGTTGCCACATTTGGCGAGAAATCGCCCGTTTGGTGACAAAATTGGCGATATGCCATAGACATATGGAACAAATTCTTACTAGTTTAGCCCAGAACGTTCTCGAACACAAGCCAAAAGCTATATAAACCCTGCTGGTAGGCGGAGAGGGAGTTAGTTGGGTCAATGCGGGGTTAGTTAAGAGTCAGTGCGTAGTCTAGTGCGGAGATGGTCGTCGAGTGCATCGAGCGAGTCTCTTAATGTATTGCGAGGCAGTGCATCGTTGAGTTTTATCTTAGAATGTGTTGACCTTCGGTAACGACTGCACCGAGTAGGGAGCTGTACTCTAGCGTATCGTTGAGTGCATCGCGATCTAACGTGGAGAGACTCGAGAGTACGTAGAGTTCCGAGAATGAGCGAGCAGAGTCGGGGATAGTACTCTGGTGCTTTGCTGTGAAGCCGTCTTCACCGTTATAGCCTGATAGCCTGAAAGCTGTGTCGCTGTTTGTCTCAGCGTGTTTATAGTACTTCTTCGACGACTGTAAGCGTGATTTTAGAGCTGTCTTAAAAAATACTAGCCAATAAAGTGAGTTTCGATACTTCATTGAGTGTCGTCGTTATTCACTCCAAATCCGCGAACCTTTAACGTACATACATAAGAAGAAGAAAACAAAAACGTAGCAATACGTTTTAGCCAGTACTGATGTCAATAAGCATTCATTATTGATGTATGAACGCAGAGCCGCACATGAAGGAAACTCTAATGTTGAAAAAAATCAAATGAAAGCAATTAAAATAATTCTTCTCGGTAAGAGCTTGTAGCACATAAGGTAAATCATAATAATAAAAGTAAAAGTACAAATGATTACTCTTAAACGAAGAAAATGAATTGTATATAAGATTTTATAAATATAATGTTTAAATATTCAGCGTTGCAGTTTTACATGTGGATCAAAGCAATGAGATGCTTGCTTCTCAGTGCAATTTTTCAAGTATTTTGGAAAATGAAGTTTAATATATTTTAGTTTCAACGGACAAAAACGTTTGAATGAAACGAATGAACAAAGTATGAATTATTTCCTTCTCTAACTACATAACAGCAGTAGAATTTATATTTAAATATTTTACTTAGGAATTGGGATATAAAAGCATGATTTAATTGAAATAATTGTGTTGGAAAGTCAGAGTGTTTTCTCGGTTCTGTGTAATGAAATATTTAATATGACAAGAACTGTGCTTATTTCTGGATTCATTATTAAGTGTTTTATCGCCATGATCATGTTCTTTACCAAACGTTGGAAATTCATTAATTCAAAAGGAATTCTTTTCTGATTTAACTTCTAATTTGTCAGAATTTTTCGAGTTACAATTTCTAGCGATTAATATTGAGAAATTGAAATTAAAAATTTTCCAATTAGTGCTTCCTAAAGTTTTGCATTTTGCTTTGAGATTTTTAAATATATTTATTAAATTAGTATTAGAAATTCGGTATTTGTTTACGGAGTAATAAAATATTTCAGCCGGCCATTATCAAGGATTTTCTCGAATTTATATCTATCATATTCTTGGGTAATTTTTCTCAGTGTTGGTATCGATTTGCTTCCGTGTTCTTAACACTTAATCATGTTCCCCCATGTGTTCATTGAACTGTATTAGTGTCGTTTTTGTCTCAATATTTGTACATGTATTGCATATCTACTAGCATGAGTACTTGTTCCTGAAAGCTATACTTCACAAATGAGCCGTGGTGCTTGCATGCAATCAGAATAATTCATTGGGTAAGTGCCTCACGATATTAATAATGAAGCAATAATATAACCAACATCAGTAACTATAATAGTAGCTTCTTACAAATATTAAGCATACAATAAATAATACAAAAATAAATATGCAACTAATTGCATATTTATTTTTGCTGATGTCCCTGATCCACGCTTGTCGGTTGGTCATGGAGGGTTTCACAAAAAAACAGTTTTAGGTACATCTGTGGTCAAACAAGTATAGATCAGCATCATCGATACTACCGCAAATGCTAAGTCACTTTTTCTGAAGCCAAAAGGATGCAATTAGGAAATATATAGTCCATGCCCTATTAGATGTGGATAAAACTGCGGAAATTCGCTAATGAACTTCTGATCCACTTTAGGAATTTTGTTGTGCTGTCTTTTATCTGTACCAATAGTTCTTCCTTTGTTTAGAAAGTTCATTGCTGAGTGTGATTTTAGGAAGAGTCCAGAAGGAGTACATTCAATGAACTTATGAATACAAGTTCTTCGACATCTCGTAAGCTGTCCCATCACGCAAGATCCCAGTGTGTGCAGGTACCCACTGAAGCTCTGGCCTAGAACTTTCAGGAAGCATTTGATTGGCCCTGACTACTGGTGACTACTGGCTAAGCCTCTAATGGCCTACAAATTTGACACAGAATTTGTGAAAATCGCTCTATATCTGCGATAACTTAAAAGGAAGTTCAGGACTGCTTTTAGGGCTATATATTCAGCATGGAATACTAAGTTACTGTTGTTTAGCTTTTTTGCCCAGATGGGGGCTACAAAATAGCCATTCATTGCGCAGTAAACACTGTCTATTCAAGCTGCTGCTTTTTGAGTCGTCCATATAATCGGCAGTTGCTTGATACTCGGTGGGAGAAATGTGATTAACAACTATGTCAAACTCAGTCGAGCGGCAAGTTGGATGGCAAATGTAGCTCTCATAATCAGACGATATGTATGTCTTATTTCATAGTGTTACATTTTTCTTCACCTGACTACCTTCTCTATAGCACTCGCCCTTTGAATGTTTAGGAAGAAATTCCTGTTAAAACATTGAAGGTACTGTTGGTAATGTTGTGAGTTCTCGGTAGGCACTCCGCAGGAACAGCTTCTGCAGAAAACGTTAGAAGTAATTTCACTGTTTAGGGTTACATTGCCGCCCCACAATGAGTCACTTTGAAGAGCTGTATATTCGGCAGTGATGTTGTACTATATCGTGAGCACCTGCAAGAAGACACCCCAGCTGGATTCTGCAGTTCTTCGCATTGTAAGCCTATCAGGACTGAGAGTTCTGTGCATCATTTTAGGAAACATAGTAAAGTCTGTAATAGGGTTCTTATCCTGAAATCTCAAGTCCTGAACTGGAACAGGGAGCGGAAGGTACGCTATGTTCTGGTGTAGATCCTGTATTGGCGAATAACTGCACTTGAAAGGGATTTGAAATCCTCTTTTATTAAATCACTATTATTTACACACTTCCCAACTCGGGAGGGATACAGAAAGTAACAGACCGCACTTGGGTCGAACTTAACAATTAAATAATTTTAAAACTAAAACTAAAATAGAAATCTAATTAAACTTTGCCCACACAGCAATTCGCGGAGATTGGCCTCTACCTGAAAGGGTGCTGCGCAAGATATACTAATAATAAGCGCACTTCAATTTTTTTCAATATGCAATCACGTAGTAAGCACTATGGCTTATAATTTTAGCTGCTAGCTGGTCAGACGAACGTTGAGCAGAGTGCCCGTGATCTGAGACTGAAGCTCTCTCAAACTAAGAGGTTTCTACCTCTGGTTTAAATAGTACTTGGCTGTACTTCAAAATTAGCATAATCTGAAAACGCGCGCTTCTTCTGACGGGAAGTTGAAACAGAGAGGAGATAGAAAGATTTAAATTAAAATAAAACTTGGTTAGTTTAACTAAAACCTTACATGCCTGTTAAGTTTTCCTTTAATGTCCTTAATGTTAGGAAGAGAGGAAAAGACTTCATTGAAAGTCACACCCAGGAAGCGAATTTGTCTAACAAATTTCATTTTTCTTCCTGTAGTTTTATACACGAGTTACGTTCATGTCTTTCACCTAGACTAATTAACATTTCCCTGGTTCTGACTTTAGAAACTGTGAGTTTTTGCTCATTGGCTCAATGATGCTATTAGTCTGTGGAGAATAATGTGGTGTCGTTGATTGTGCGATTTCATATTTTTGCATAAAATACTGTATGTGAATGCAATCCCTTTACCTGATGAATACATACTCGACGATCCATATCAAAATATGTTGTCATCAGTCACGCTATACGCTGCGAGAGATGCCGAAGACGTTGTAGTTATATAGCATATGGCGCAGTCAATCTGGACAAGCATGCTGTTTTTTTCGGCTTCGGATTGTGAGCAGATGATATGATCGACGCATACAATTTCCATGGTATTTTGGAATCCATAATGGCTAGAAAACGCCGCAGGCTTTAGTAGTTTGCGGTTGACAGTTTGAGATTTGCGACAACTTCAAACTATGCAGATGCTTATTGCAGAGCCTTTCCGCATGTTTGATACACAATAGCGTTGGTATAAATCGTGTAAAGGCTTTTTGGGCGTCCACATGTCTGTCATAATCATAAAAAGCAATCAAAGTTTGTTGCCGCTGCCTGGAATCACTGATACATATTTCTATTATTCCCACACAAGAATATTAATATCGGGATTGTAACTGAGTTTGTCTTTTTGTAACACTCTCTTTTTGAAAGGTTTCTTCTTTAAGTAAACGAAACATATACTGACAAAAGTCATCATGCATCTGTTTCACAAAGTTCTGATTACATCAAGCGTCTGTATCACAAATTTCTGTTTGTATGATGGCTTACAGTAGTCATCACACAAACTGGCGGTGTTGGCACTGACAACTAGCTGGAATATCTTCCAGCACCAATCAAACCTTAGTAAAAACCTTATTAACCAGCGGGAAATCGCATGGGGTGCATCATACCCCAAGTCTACAAAAAAGTGGAATATTTCTAACTTGTGAAACTGAAATTCTGTACTACATTCAGTAGCTGAGTTTCTAGTAGTGAGTGACTTTCAGAATTGCTTTTCCGTTGCCTGTGTGTTTTAGAAAAAGATTTGCCGGTATTTTATTGCATCTGGGGTGTGACACACTCCACGCGCCTGTCCACATAAGTGTTTTTCTGACTGAATATTTATTTTAAAAATTTATTTCTAGAGTATAACAGTAAATATTTCTTCTCGCAAGCGATTTTAAACTATTTGGAATTAAATTTTAAAAGATTTCTAAGCGCATTATGGCAAACATAATGACTCCCTATGAACTGGAAATGCAGCGGCTGTGAGACATTAGAAATATTTGAAAGTGAAGAAAATTACATTTCAGAAACTGAAGACGAAAATAGGAATATTTTCTACACTGTTTGGTGTCGAAAAAAATAAAGAGTTAATTTATGTTCCTAGAAAAAAGAAAATCTGTTTTTATGCTTTTAACATTGCATAACGATGATGCTATAGATGACACTACTCGAGAAAAGAAAACGCCAGGAATTATATATTTTTATAATACGACTAAGGAAGCAGTGGATATTGTGGATGAAATGGCAGCAAGTTATTCAATTGCCAGAATAACAAAGAAGAGGCCAATGGTAATTTTCCTTTCTGCACTGAATGTTGCTGCAATAAATGCTGGAATTATATTACTTTCAACTGCTAATCCACCAACCAGATACAGAAGCAGATGTCTGTTTTTGAGGGACTTAGCATTAGAATTAATAAAAAATATATATTAAACAACGATCAGCGATTCATACTTTACCGAGAAACTTACGTACTGCATGCAAAAGAAGAGGAGACGTTTCGAGGAATAATTCAAACGAGTATAAAAGTTGTGATGAATGCCTTGGAGCCAAGGACAGAAGACCGCGAATGCTATATTTAAAAAGTAAAATCCTTCTGTGCTAAGAAACGTGAATGAATTTTGTTCAAAATGTAAGCAAATAAAATAAATCGCACTATGTATTAGAGATGAATAAAACTTAGAGGTATGATGTTTATTTTGTTATTATTTTCATTTATCTTAATTTTAACTCTCTATAAGCTTATTTTGGAAATTAATTTTTTGTAACCCAAGTCTTGTTCGCATATTATAAAAGAAAAACACTAACTAGCTTTAAAACCAAATAAAACTGTTTTGAAACTAGCTTTAAAACCAAATAAACTGAAAACTAGCTTTAAAACCAAATAAAACTGTTTTTACCGTATTTGAAACATTGAGGCATGTGATACCCCACGCGCCCACTTTAGTAACTTTTCTTGATGCGCCTTCCGCCGGGTTAAGATCAAACCTTAGTGAAAGCAGCAATAAACTCCTAAAACAAAAACTGGTCTCTAGCAATAATTTGCTCATCCAGAGACATTGTAACAATAGTTCTCAATTCAGAAAATGAATAAACATTATTTACATCATTCTATTCCTCTCCATCTGAAGAAATAACAGTTAACTTGAACATCCTCACAAACATCCTACAAAGATTTCCAAGCTCTCCTTGTGTGATTGGGGGAGATTTCAATGCGCGTAATCCCATATGGAGTCACCCGCGCTTGAATGCAAGACATAAAGAGGTCGAAGATTTAATTAACTGTGAGAACTTCACAGTGATTAACAGTAATCCATCTGAACCAACATTCCAAACCATAAATAGAACTGGGTGGCCAGATATAACGCTCACAAACCAACCGATAGCTCAGTATATCCAGAACTGGACAATCAACGTCGAAGAGGATATCTCAGACCATACAGTGATTTCATACGAACCCTCTCGTCAATTCAACACAAAGACTACAAAAATATCCCAATTTATTCAACCAAGAGCACAAAAATTCTTCAAGTCCATTATACATTCTATCCAAGAAATCGACAACGCAATAAATTGCTCAGAAAACAAAATGCATCCAGATAACAATCGTTACAAAACTGCAAAGCACAATGTAAAAGCACTGTGAAAGCTCGTTCAAGATCAAATGCTGAAGCAACATCAAACCCCTCAATTGGTGGACCAGCGCACTCAGGTGTGAGAGAAACAAGGCCAGAGCGTTAAAAAGGAAGATGAAAATGGCGAGAACTAAGGAAGAAAGCTCACGAATTGTATGCAAAACAAAGAGCAATGTATAAAAGAGAGATTCATAATACAAAAATTAAGTGCTGGAGGAAGTATTTAACCAACAATAAACACTTGTACGGACCAGCGTACAAAGTACATACCAACAAAGTCTTCTATTCATGACAAATTGTTATCCCAAACTCCATCAACAAAACCAATTCACAGGAAGAGGCAACATCCCAAAGCATCAAGAAAATAATGGATGCTATATTTCTTCATGATTCCCCAGATGAAGACTCAACTCCAGAGTATCAGAAGAAACAATAGCCACCCTCCAGAAACAAGTAACGATATTACATTCTCTTCCTCTGAAATTTCAAAATTAACTAAGATCCTATAAAGGAAAAAAGCACCTGGGCCGGAGGGGATCGATAACCAAGATCCAGCGCAAGAAATTTTTCTATCTACTTCCCAACCTAATGAATAAATGTCTAGAAACAGGCCTCTTTCCAACAAGTTTCAAAATCGGCTAGATAGTTCTTTTTAATAAAAATGGCCAGAATGCATCGAATCCAGATTCTTATTGTCCAATAAATCTTCTTCCTACAATACGAAAAGTACTTGAGAGAGCCTTAGCGAACCGCCTCAGGCATGCATGCAATAAATGATGTTCTAGAGCAGATAAAAGGATATAAAGTAAAGAATTTACACTCGCCTGTACTGTGCCTAGACCTTCAAAAAGCCTTTTATTCCCTCTGGTGGCCGGAGGTTCTGGGCACATTGAAAGACATGAACTGTCCAAAACACATTTATAAAATCTTTCAAGATTACTTCACCAACAGACGCACGGTCATTATAAGTAACAACCGTACAGTCGAAAAAGTATAAGTCAGAGGTTGCCCGCAGGGCTCATGCTTAGGTGCAGATTTTTGGAATTTGACATTGCACAAAATCATAAAGCACAAATGGCCCTAACACTCAAATGCGGGCGATGTAGCATTTATCATGAGTGGTAGCTCCAGAGACGAGTTACAACGAAATGTTAACAACACATTAGAAATTTTCAACTCTTTGCAAACAATAAAAACTATAATTTCTCAAGAAAAATCACGTACCTTAGTTATCCACAAACCCTCACGAAAGATATCAAGACTTCCAAGATTCAAAATAGAAGGAATTAAAATAAAAATAGTTAACTTCCTAAAATACCTGCGTGTCATCATTGATAAAAAAAACTTAACTTTATAGACCATCTAGATTATATGAAACGCAAGACCTCCAAATAACATCCAATCTAAAGCGAATGAACGGAATAGGATGGGAGAAGAGCAGACTAATCCAAAACCTCATCTACTATAGAGTAATCGAGAAGACTGCTTTATACGGGGGAGCCATTTGGGCAGAACCAGTGACAAAAGAAAGCAAAAAGACCTTCATACAATCCAGCGACTTTTCCTTCTCAACTTTACAAGAAGCTACAGAAAAACATCAAATGCGGCCCGCTTCCAAATCGCTAGCAGCACACCACTTTTTATACACGCTGAACAAGAATTCCATAAGACAACAGTACTACAACTACGTAAGAAGAGCCATTACAAATTATTAGAACTTTTAGCAGAGAAATACGAGACACAGGCACACCCATATGAGCACCACCTAGGAAAGAAAAATAATATTACATTAAGCATGAAAAAAGAAGTAAACGAAAAGAAATTCCTCCGACTCTATATAGACGGTTCCGGCTTATAAGAAGTCAAAGGCAGAGCAATCAAAATATACCTTGATCTCAACTCGGCAACAGAACAAAAGTTCCTTCTAGATCAACAGAACAAAAGTTCTTTCTAGCTTAACAGAACAATGTATTCCAAGCGGAATCAGTAGCGCTTCTTCAAGCAATAAAATACGGCATCACAATCTCTCTAAAAACAGCATATATCTTTAAAGATAGTCTTTCAGCGATGCATACCATCGCAAACCCGCACCACCAATCAAAATAAATCCAAGAGATTACAAAACGAACTTCAGCATCACAAAATCAACACTTTCTCACTTGGCTGAAGGCACATGCAGGGACAAAAGGCAACCAGGAGGCTGACATCTTCGCCAAAGAAGCAGCTAGGGGTGAAAATGCACAAAAGTTATCAATATCATGGCTTGGCTCGCACGTTAAAAAAAATCATAAGAAACAAAGCTAAAACTGAATGGCAGAACTGGTAGGACAAAGTCGAACAAGAAAGAAGGACTTATCAATTGTTCCCAAAAGCAGGCACTGCAACCAGTTTAATAAACAAGAGAAATAACGTAGTTATTATCAGGGCATGGCCCTTTTCCCACGTACGTTTATGCAAGGAAGGTAGCTACATCAGACCAGTGTGTACGTGGAAAAAGAGGCATTATTTATTTAAATGCTGCCTCACAGCTGAACACTATTTAAAAGTCCCGAATTCAGAAAGTGAAATGACTCCTTTTTTAAAATATGCTACCAAAACCAACCATCTCAGAAAAAAATCGTAAATATAATTAACTTCCTGTCCACAAGAAGTGCTAAGTTATGGAACACAGCACAGAATAACATAACAAAGATATTACTTAAAACATTGTATGTAAGCAGACCCCTAAGCTGTCATCCATAGCATGTCAGTACGAAAGGCACCAACTGTGAAAACACCAGTGAAACGTTTGGGCTGGATTATCGTGAACCTACAGGATAGTGAAGCTGTATGTACCACGTATGTATGTGCGGAAGGAGACGTCTGCTAACTTCAGTTGCAAGGACGTGGCATTCTATCGAAAATGGCTGGTGTGGATGCAACTGCGTCGAAAACGGATCATCGAGTTGTACTTAAGATTTTAATACTGGAAATCTGTAAGCCGGTGGACATTCATCGAAGAATGATGGCTGTGTACGGAGAATCGTGTGTCTCGAAGCCCACGGTGACGAGGTGGGCGAGAATGTTTAGCGAAGGTCGCCAGAAGGTAACGTATTTATCGCGTTCCGGTCAGAAGCACAAGGTTGTGACAGATAAGCTGATTACGGACATTGACACGGCAATCAAGGCAAATCGACATCGAAACATTCGTGACGTTGCATTTGAGTTGCACGTTTCCATCGGTACTGTTCAAACATTGTCAGCAACATTCTGATGAAAACGGTTATGAACTGGTGACATGATCAACCGACATTGTTCTTCGCGGACGAAATTCGTAACGTTCCCAAGTAATGAGACGCCTGCTTTAACGCAATGGTTGATTTATTCAACAAACATTTTACGCATTTTATCATTAAATATTGCTGCTCCTATCAATGTACCTGTTTTATTCCTGTTGCTGCAGATCTCTTAGATACACATCACGAATCACTTTCATTTGAACTCTCCTTATATATTTAATGAAAAAAGAAAGGCACTGGCCGCCGTGTGGTACCAATACAAAGCATTGCAAGCAACGCCTGGCAAGTTCTCCTGGGAGCCCTGTGGGGTGTAATTATCTGGAGAGTTAGTCCGCCTGTACAACACTCGCATTGTCAATGGTTAAACAATGGATGTCTACCACACTTCACCATATCCATATATTTATACAGCTCAAAGTAATAATTTGAATACATTTATGATGCAAATAATTATTTTACAAAAATAAGATGCTATATGGGCTATAAGAGAAAATGTAGCAATTCAAAATAAAATAAAATAGAAGTAAAATTTTCTAAAGGACTTTTTTGGCTACCTATATAAAGAGGCTATTTATATGCTAATTTGTCCCTAGTAAGTTCCTAATTATGTCAAACTTAAGACATCTATACACTGTAGTTTTATGTAATGGAAATTATGTAATGTGTAAATGGAGTTCTGAAACAGATTACGAAAGTAATTTGTCAAGAAAATGAGAGCTTAGAAATGAAAATTCCTATCTTTATTCCTTTTCTTTGTTTGATCACTCAAGATTTTTTTTACTGCAGACTGACGCAAGTAAAATTCTATGTAGTACGTTCAACTCATTACATTGTGATCAAAAGAAGTTTTGTCATTGCACTTAATGATTTTCAAGCAAAACAAAATTTTCCTCATTCCGTATATTGGAAATCAAAAGTAAACCAAATGAATATTTCATGAAAGTGATATTTAAAAAAGCATTTTTTAAAAGTGAGTTTAACATTACAAAGAACTAGGAATGAATACAAAAGAAAACTGAAATGATATTATCGAAAATTTTTTATTTGCTATTTTTTAGATGCTTCAAAAGTAACATTTAGACAGCCCATTACTTTATTTAACATTTAAAAAAAAGAAAATCATCATTCTGCCATGTGAATTCTTGCTGCGTTTTAATAAAAAATAATTTCTTACTGTTTGTGTCTAAAGCACAGAAAAAATCAAAGGCCCCAGGAGAGAAAGGCCCAGTCCACCAAACGTCCAGCGGAGCAACCTCCTCTACAAAGGAAATTGCCGAGGATACAACGACAGAATGTCAAAAGAAAAAGAGATCAGCAGGCTCCGAAAGAACAACAACGAAAAACCAGGAAACTAAACCAGGCTACAACTTACTCAAGTTTTAAAGATTGGGCCAAGAAAAGGATGGACGATCATAATAAGATAAGTACAATTTCCTATTCAAAAGTTTAGTTAATTTTTGAGTATACTGCAAGTTGCAGGGCCGATTTTACCTCAAGCGAGGTTGACTTTTACGCCAAGTGAGCGATAAATCCTCATATGGAAAGTGAAATGTTTTGTTAAAAAATTTGTAATTTTCAAAGATTTAAAATCACTTAATGTTTTGTAAATAGATTAATTCTGTAAAAGCAATGAATTGCTGAAAAGAAAATGTTAACTAAATGATTTTGTATGACGCTTTGTCGAAAGACTTGTAAAATGTCTAGAATGAAAATTCGGAAAATTGAAAAACACGATTTAGTCTGTAGACTATTAATTCAATGTAATTTGATATT